>ML809314.1:135821-167533 GCA_009831015.1 Picea engelmannii | reverse complement strand
TTCCAGGCAATCCCGAGAATGCATCCCATGAACCCAAATTCCCTGTGTTAAACTCGAGTGGAAGAATCCCTGGTTGTTCGGGGAGAATTGAATTAGCCTGTGCGTGAAGCCTGCTCCGAAATCATCTCCGTGAGATCATTTCGTGATTGCCAAGCCGTTGTTGGAAGTATTGTCTGTGTTTCCTGTGGATTGCTGTGAATGCGCAGAACTGGACTGCGTGAGGCTTGTTGGTCTGTGAGCGACCCCTCCAGGTGAGGGAGTGTGCAGAGGGAGAAGAGGACTCCTGGAAGGAATCCCTGTAGCTACCATAGAGCCTAGAGAATTCCGGTCCAGTCTGTTCCTGTAACCCAAGGTAAGGGAGACGGGCAACCGAAGGACTGTCTAGGTGACAGAGAAGGTGCACTCTCCTGGGGTGGAACAGGCATGTGGGGAATGAGGGTCTGTGGGCAGCGAGCGTGGGAGATTCCTGGGAGAGCTTCTTCCTGGTGAATGTGTATGTGCTATCTTCCCTGTAACCTCAGCCTAGCCTAGGATTCCTTGCCTTGGGGTGGAACTCGGTCCTAGCTTGGGGGTGACCTACTGTTGAGCTGATGAACAGTGTGGTCTAAGGCTGGGAGGTTCGTGGAAGGCCTGCACTTGGTTGGTGATTTCTACAGCAGATAAAAGATAAGTAATTTGAGTTATGTTTATCACATTTGACATGACTGTGTTGTTTTGTATCATGTTTTCCGCTGTGCGAATGAATTAATGATAAATGCTATGGAATGATTAATTATAGAAATACCCATATATTACAGTCTGAGTTGAAGTATGTTTAATGCTGTTAAATACATTATTTATAATTTCATGTATAGAATGGTAAACTGAGGGGGTTGGTAACCCCAGAGTAGTGAAAGGGTTCACTACAAATTGGTATCAGAGCAATTGGTACACTACAAATTGGTATCAGAGCAATTGGTACACTACAAATTGGTATCAGAGCAATTGGTACGCTACATTCTCCCCCTAACTGAATTGTCCTTGGAGATACTCCCCCTGACTGATCTCCTCTTGAAATTGATCTCCCAACCTGAATTGTCCTCTTTATGGTTCTTCCTCATGTAAATCTAAGACATATAAGATAAGCATTCAAAATAATTCATTTTGGAGTAGAAATTACTTTGAGTCTCTGGCAAAGATACTCAAGGGATTCCCATGGAAGCGATTTTGTAAAGATGTCTGCCACTTGTTCTTTTGTGCCCACATATTCAACTTTGATGTTCTTCTCTGCAACTTGTTCTCATAGAAAGTGATACTTGATTGGAATGTGCTTCATTATGGAGTGCATCACCGGGTTCTTTGAGACACTGATGGAACTTGTGTTATCATAATAGATTGGAATGGGATCATTATATTCAACTTGTATATCTGTTAGTGTTTGTTTCATCCATAGAATATGTGTACAACATGTTGTTGTTGAAATATACTCTACCTCAGCTGTAAATAAGGATACTGATGATTGTTTCTTGCTTAAACATGATGCTAAACACTCACCCAAGTAGAACGTTTCTCCACTGGTGCTTCGTCGATCATCAATGCAACCTACCCAATCTGCATCTGTGTAGGAAATAAGTGATAGATCCTTTCCTTTTGGATACCATAATCCAAACTCTTTTGTTCCTTTGATATATCTGAAAATCCTTTTCACTGCTAGTACATGTGATTCCTTTGGTGTTGCTTGAAATCGTTCCACCTGGCCAACTGCCTCCATTACATCTAATCTGGATGTTGTCACATATAGTAACCTACCAATCATTGAAATGTATTTCCTCTTGTTTGTAGACTTTGAATCATCTTGTTTGCTCAACTTGCAACTAGTTTGCATAGGAGTGGTAACTAGTTTGAAATCTTCCTTTTCGAACCTCTTTAGCATTTCTCTGATATAATTAGTTTGAGAAATAAAAATTCCTTGGTTGTTTTGACATATTTGAAGATCCATAAATAAGAATAGTTCTCCAAGTAATAAAATTTCAAATTCATTCTGCATATCCTTTGCAAATTCCTGGCTTAACCTGTCATTAGTACTTCCAAAAAAAAACATCATCAACATAAATTTCAATTAATAAAATACTACCTTGAGTTACCTTGATGTAGAGGTTGTTGTTTGTTCTTCCTTTCCATAGTTCGTAGGGAGTTTTTTCATTTTTGTTTATGAGAATTACTTTGTTTTGAATGTGAACTGTTGTATGCACTACATGTGTCCAAAAAATATCTGTCAATTTGGAATCCATTAGCATTGTTCGAGCCATTTCCTGTGTAATTATCATCCATTATGATAATGTTCCTTTGTCTCTGAACCACTCTCTGAACCAATCTATGAATCCATTCTCTCGTCCACTATCATATATATATGTCCAAACCTACTAAGTATTCTTACAAATCCATCTTTGTCCATACTGTCTAAGACTCTACTTTCACAACTGTCCATAATGCTGACCCATTTATCACTATACTATCATGAATTCTTGATTAATCTATCAAATTGTACTTCTTCTAGCTGACTGCTCTGGATCTGTCTTCTCAAAATCTGCAAGCTGCTCGAAGGATGGTTCTTTGGTCTGTCACAACTATTGCATAGACTCCTCCTGTCCAATATTCATATTACCTGAGAGTATCTAAGTTGGATGGCTCAAAACAATTCCTTCTCTGATGTATATTCATCATCATCTTCATTGGTAGATTCACCATCTCTCTGAGATATGAATTCTTTCTTTATGTCTATGGATTCATCTTTCACTACAATACCTGAAATTAGAATCTCTTGAACATGTTCCTTATTTACTTGTCCTTCTTTTCTTTCATTTATTTTCCAAACCTTTCTATATCTGACATCCTTCTTTTTCTTTGTAGATTTTTCTTCATCTCGTTTTATTGCTAATCTTGCGATCTCTGGGACCTGGTCTTTGTTCACCTGTTCTTCTTGTTTTCTTATCCATACTTTATTAAATCTGATATCAATGTTTTATTTCATGGAAGTATCGATCATGCTTATACAATCACAAGCTATGTGTCCATAGTTATGACATTTGTAACATTCAATGTTACATGGGGCCACATAGGCATTTCTTTCTTGAACATTTCTTTTATAATCCCTGCAATCTGCAACCTTATGTCCAAAGTTAGCACAATAAAAACAATGACCATAAAAGAAATTTTCATACTTGGGAGTGAATGATATTCTTTGTGGTGTAGTCCTTCTTAATTTATTCCATGATTGATCATGATCATGATTGAAGCTTCTTTGTGGCTTGAACATGGATGGTCTTCTTGAAGATGTATCTTTATTAGTTTTCTTAGATTCTAGTTGACCATGATTCCTTCCTTTGAGTACTTCTGCATAACTCTTTCTATTTTCTTCATTCTTCTTTTCTAGCAATGAAGAGTTCTTCTCTTCATTCTCTACAACTGATGTGGATGTTTTTGTCTCACCAACGTTCTTGTTGAGCTTGATGATATTGACTCTTAGTGTGATAACTTCTTATTCAAGATTCTCAACCTCTTCTTCTTTTTTCATTATCTGAGACTTCATGACTTCTTATGTTCTCTTTGATTCTTCAAGTTGGATTTTCAATGTAATTATTTCTTCTTCCAGTCTTCTCTCTTCTTGACCAAACTCTTCCTCAAGTTGGCTTAATTCATTGGTTCTTTCCTTGAGATGATCCATAAGTATCTTTTCTCTCTTTTCTGCTTCTTCCTTTTGTGTTGTTATGTTGGCTTCTAAACATTTCTTTTGATATTCTAGATTTTCTTCAATTCTTCTGGCCTCTTCTAGTTGAGCTCTTAAATTCTTGATGATCTGTTGATCTTTTTCAGAACCTTGAACAATTTCATTTTTCTTCATCAATTCTTTCTTTGATGACTTTTTTTCTTCTCTTTCTTTCTTTAGATATTCAATTGCATTGATCAATTTTTCTCTGTAATCAACTTCTGCTTCTTCATACTCTTCCTCTTCTGAATCTGTCTGAAATGATGAGCATCTTTCTTCTTGTTATGTATCTGCATATTCTTTGGCATTTTCTAAATTTGTGATAGGTGAAGAATATATGTCATGTAACTTATCCCAAATTTCTTTGGTTGATGAACATTTACGAACATTTTCTCTTACCGGATTAGGTAATCCTTCCTAGATGAAATCCATTGTTATTTTGGCATTCTTCTTCAATTCCTTCTTGGCTGCAGTCTTTTCCCTTTTTGAACTATCATATCCTGTAACAACTGATAGATAAATATAATTTCCCTGTGCCTATAAAAATACTTTTGTCCTTATGCTCCACATCTCATACTTAAATCCATTCTGACCATTAAACATTGGTACTCCATTCTTAGAATAATCCATGATCTCCTTCTAGTGGTTAAATTGTTTCCTAAAGGAACCTGCTCTGATACCAATTGTTGGATTAATGAGAGGGGGGGTGAATCAGTAATAGATAAATGTAATCATTTTTCACCATAAAATGCAAGTGTTATATCAATGTAGAATCATCATCCAATAGTTGCAGAGTAAATAAACAATGAACAAATGAGAAATCACACACATACACAATACACCATTTTTTTACGTGGAAACCCAAAGTGTGAGAAAACCATAGAATGCTTTTTATTATATGTCTTTAAGAATTACATTCATTGGAAGCACCGACTTCCTTTATTTTCCAGCTACAACTGGAAGGAGGCTCCAACCCCCTATTTTCTCAGGATACAACTTGAGGGAAGCTCCAACTCCCCAATTCTCTAGCTACAACCAGAAAGATTCTACAACCCCCTATGTTCTCTGGCTACAACTGGAAGGTGGATACAACCACCTATCCTTTCCCCATCCAACCACCCTGGTATATAAGTAGAATGATGAAACCACTTTCACACTATCACTGTGTGATATACTGCTGTAAAATTGTACCAATCAACCTGCACCAAACAACCTGTACCAATAACTTGAACCATGCATCAACCTATACCTCAACTTGTCATCAACCTATACCATAAATAAGTGCATAAACCATGCACCAACCTGTAATCAACCTGTACCATAAACAAGTGCATCAACCATGCACTGACCCTGTACAAATAACATGTCACAACAACCTATCACAACAACTTGTCTCATCAATCTTATCAACCAAATCAGATCCACTCACCAATATCAATCACCAAGACAATTCTCAAAGATGTGCATCAACCAAGCATAACAAAAAAACTCATAATGATCACTAAGATCAATATGTGTTTCTAATAATATACCAATACAAGTATGCTACATCTTCCATAAACCATGTGTCAACAATACTACTAACAAGAGCCTCCAAATATGTACCAAGTATGTACCAATCATGTACCAACTACTCATCAACTATGACTCATCAATATGTACCAACATCATCAACTATACACCTCATGTATGTGCCAACTCATCAACTACTTGTCTCAACCATGTACCCTACATCTACCTCAACGAAAAGCCCTCATCAATTTCATCATCCAAATCTGATTTCTAACTCTGTAATGGACCTAGTGTATATGATCACATACCTGCAAACCTCCCTTAACTTTAACAACAAGAGACTATCATTTTCATCAAACTTTTCTTTAGTCTCACATGACTAATTTTGGATTAGTCAACAACCTTAACTTGAAATAATCATAACTATGTACCTGTAATGAATAAATATATGAAATTAGTACACAATGTTCTTCAGTGTTTTTAATCCAATTCCTCCAAGTTTCATTACTTGGAACCTCTCATAAAATGAGTTATAGCAAAAATGACATACCTTGTTGAATTTTGGCTTATTCTATAGAACAAACTTGTAGAGCGTGCCCCGCATGAAAAAATTGTTGTATCTATATGAAAATTTTACATAGAATAATACAGACTGTAATCTAACCAACACATTTTTTCTTACTTAATTTGGATCTGTTATGAATAAGTTATGATTTTTTTACCCGAAACACCTGTTTTAGACCAGTTACAGGACTAGCCACAAACCCTATTTTCCACGGCATGTAGCTCCAAACCTACAATGACCCACAACCTGAAATTCATACCACAACTATTTGGATATGGTTTCTCAATGGCATATCAATTTAATGGTCTGAATCATTCTAGAAAAAAATTTATTGCGAAAATGGTGAGATGACCTGTAAATAACATACCTTAGAAAGCATCATCAAAAGAATTTATCCTCCCTTGAATTTCAACCTTATTTACTTCACCTTCTCTATGGAATTCGGCTTAGATATCCTTTGTTTACCTCAGTCACCTATAGATATTCAATATGCTCAAGTGTAATTTAAAATGAGAGAGCCTTACCTCTTATTTATACTTTCATGTAGCTTCCTCAAGGGGTTACCTTTTAACCATCTTAACCCATTTTCCTTATTTTAGGGTTAACCAACTTCTTCTAACCACTTGTCCAATTAGTAATTTATTCATTAACTTTATTATTTAAATAATTTATTTTGTATCCACTTTGACTTATAGTACACTGATCACTTCACTTTACTTCAAGGGGTTACCTTCTAACCATCTTAAACCACTTTCCTTATTTTATGGCTAACCCACTTCTAACCACTTGCCAAATTAGTAATTTCTCCATTAAATTTATTATTTAAATAAAATAAAAAAATTCACTTTGAATTATAGTACACTCATCACTTCACTTTATTATTTATCTTCTAAAAATCTCTTAAACCACTTTGACTACTTTGACCTTTTGGGGATTCTAGATGACTCATGAGGGTTCTCCAACTTCACATGGCCATAACTCTCTAACTGTGAGAAGTTATGTGACGCTCCACATACCACTAGAAATAGCATGACATGTACTATCCATCTAGAATATTTGTGCCTTCAAATATATTAAAACTCATACCATTACACATCAAAAAAACTTGGTTCCATTACCCAAACCTTTGTGCTATCGGAATTCACTATGAGACTTTATCCAATGGTTTAAATCAATCACTAAGGGTTGAAATCAATATATAATATCACTCTCCAATGGTTAAAATAAACGAAAACCAAAAATTCATATCAACAGTCCATCAACCTAAGACAAATGTCTGACACCATCGCCCACCTTTTCAATATCCTATCTACCCCTAAGAACCGGCCCTTCCTCTTTGAATCCTTCTAGATGATAGACCCCTCCTTCCACTCCAATTTTCCCTCCTGGTGGAAGGTAGCAGTGGTAAACTTGGGATCTCCAATGTACAGACTCCAGAAACAACTGAAGAACCTGAAACAAAAAATCAAGGAATGGAATAAATCACAATTTGGTAACATAATTCAAGACAAAAAACAACTTCAATAAAGAATGAAAAAAAACCAACATTAGATGATTGTTTCAGGGTGCTCTCAGAAGCTAGTAGAGGAATAAATCTTTCTCATGGCCCAGATAGAAGCCAAAGAAAAGCACGAGGAAATCCTATGGAGACAGAAATCAAGAATCCAATGGCTCCAAGAGGGTGAGAGAAACACAAAGTTTTTCCACAACTTTATGATCTAGATGAGACACCAGGACATAATTGTCTCGTTGAAAGATCAACAAGGAAAACAATTAAGCAACCATCAAGACATCTAGTCATATCTCCTTCATTATTACAAAACCCTTATGCAAGAACCTTGGCACAATCGAATGACAAAAATAAAAAAGATTACCCAACATATTCCAAAAATGATAAATGAAAACCATAATGCAGCCTTGATGAGGCCAATCACTATGGAAGAGGTAGAGCAGGTTATATGGGAGATTACGAAAGAGAAATGTCCAGGACCAGAAAGATTCATAGTGGACGTCTATCAATCTTGCTAGCCAATAATAAAAAATGAAGTTTGGGAAGCAGTGGAAGACTCCGAAAAATTCAAAAAAGTCCTTCAATCATTAAATGACACCTTCCTCACTCTTATCCTTAAAGAGGAAAAAGTAGAAACCCCCCATGAGTTTCGACCTATATCTATCTGCAATGTTATCTACAAACTCATTTCCAAACTTGTTGCAAACATACAGAAACCCCTCCTCCCCTCCCTCGTCTCCCTGGATCAGACAAGCTTCATGGAAGGAAGAAAAATCCTAGACAGTATCATCCTAACACATGACCATATCCACTCTCTCCATTACTCCAAGAAACCCAGAATTCTCATCAAGTTAGACCTCACAAAATCCTTTGATAGCCTAAATTGGAACTACATCCTCAACATCCTGGCCACTTTTGGCTTCAACGAATATTGGATACAATGGGTTCATTCTCTGGTCTCCTCGACCTTCTTTTCCATATTGGTAAATAGATCCCCCTCCCCGACCTTCTCCCCCTCTAGGGGTATCCGTCAAGGAGACCCCCTCTCTCCCTTCCTCTTTATCTTGATGGAAGAAGTATTAGGGAGAGCCATCAAGGAAGAAGTGTAGCTAGGAAACTACAAAGGGGTTACTCTCTATGGAGAAGAATTTTCAACCTCTCATCAACAATTTGTGGACAAAAACATGTTAATGGCCTCTCCAACTTTGAAAGAATCCCTAGAAATCAAGCAGGTCCTCCACGACTTCTTTGAAGCCTCTGGTATGTGCGTCAATGAAGAGAAATCCAACATATTCTTCTTCAACACCCCCTAGACAATCCAGTTCCACCTAAGAAGTATCCTAGGGTTCCAACCTAGAAATATCTCATCCAAATACCTAGGAGTTCCCATCAAAGAGAAATGCCAAAAGAAAAAAATTGGGAGGACCTCTTGGAAAAGATGGTAAAAAAACTAGGCAATTCGTCCTTTCATTCTCTCAATATATCCAACAGACTCATCCTCATCAAAATGGTCCTTCAAGAAATTCCTGTTTACCATCTCTTAGTTATATCATCCCCCAAATATATTCTCAGAGCGATGAGAAACCTCCAAAGAGACTTCCTATGGGGAAGTTCGAAAAATAAAAAGAAATGGGATCTAGTGGTGTGGGAAATAGCTTGTCTCCAAAAACTGAAAGGCGGATTGGGCTTGAGAGATCTAGAAACCCTCATCCAAACCCTAGGGGCAAATATTTGGTGTCACTGTCTTACTAACCACAATTTTCAATGGACTAGCCTCTCGAAAATTAAATATGCCCAAAATCAACAAACTAGGTAGATCATCTGATCCAGATTATTTTCGAAACGAAATGAAAGCATAGATATTACAATGAAATACACATAATATTTCCAGAAATAGAGAAATAAAACAATACATTATTTATATTAATGAAATAAATGTACATATACTATAAAAACACAGAGTGTAAGACTCGCTAGAATGGTGGCAACTTCATCTCTGAGAATAGATGTGATGGCTACGTTCATTCATAAGAAGATGAGTACAATGAGGCTATGAAGACATTTTTATAATAAACATGAATGCCAAAACCCTAGACATCCAAAAGCCTAACCCTAGGAGACGAAGCACCGAAATTCATGTGGGTCCTGTTGGGGTAAGTTAGTACATCAACTTTTTCATACAATCTCTATTTTAGGTATGTGATAGCCCGTTGGAAAGGTTTTTTCAAGAACTAAGTATTATTCCATCAAACTCTGACTTTGTCTACAATTTTTCTGTGGAAATCCAATTAAACATTGTTTAGGGCCCCAAAACATCCCTAGAAGTACATAAATATGTACTGACGTGAAAATTTCCAAAATAAGCCAGTTGGAATAGGTGGAAGGCCACCATTACCCACCAAGATGTTGTGTAGGGATTCAGGATAGCCCCGGAAGTGCATAACCCACAATTACAAAGAAATGTCATCATTATAGAGAAACGTGTTGAACTAAAAACTTTCAATATGATCCAGTTGGAATTTGGAACAGGTGGGTGGCGACCAATATCCACTTGGATCAGTCCTTCCCCCTTAGGAAGCAATGGTCTCCATTGCATCAAGTTCCTAGGAAAGAGGGGAAAGTGTTTGCTGAATTTGAATCTTGGTGAGTTGTATGCCTTGCTGGAGAAGTTGAGTTGTTGGGTCTGTGGAAGGTTCTCACGAACCTGTTGTTGGCAGGGTTGAATCTGTTTCATCAACCTATTGTCTCTAGACTTGATAGGGCATTGTGTAGGTGCCATTGGAGGTGAAGAAACAATATTTTCTTTCTCTTTTTCAATATGCTTCTATTGGATAGAAGGTGTTGAGGCTGTAGTGGTTGCAGTGGCCTTTTGTGCATCCTTTGAACAGACTATGAAGAGGATGAGTTTTTCAGTATGAGAATTACCTTGCGGTACTATTTTGGTGGAAAAATAGTCAGAACTACCTCTGGTATTGTGTAGAACTAACCCCCATAGTAATAATGAAACTAAGGGGTCGAGAATTATAAACAACATGATGTTTCCACATATATGGTTGGTCCAAAACAACATCATAGAAGTCAACAGGGGAAACATCACACACTACCTCATACTTGAAGGGATGGATTCCATAGGCTAGGAGGCACTGTTAGCTGACACAAAGATCTTGTCCCTAGTGAAGTCACCCGATGTTGTATGGTTGTAGGTGTGGTGTTGTCAACAACCCAAATTATTTTACGACCTCAGCTGTGATGAGGTTCTTCTGGTTGTATCTATCAACAATGAAATGCAGCGGGGTCCCCTTCACCCACATATGTAAATGGAATATGCACTCCCTTTGTTCAGGATCTATTGGTTCTTCTAGTTTAATTGTTGTGGTTGCAACAGTAGCAGTGGGTTCTACGCCGATGATCTGTCTTTTTTCATTATTTTCTGTATCAGATTCCAAATCAGGATTTTTCTCCTTATCTTTGACCTTAGACACCAGTGATTGTTTTGAGTTAAATTCATCGGTTTTGATCCAAAAAGGATCCATAGAAGGATAAGAACAACCAATAATTCACATAAGCAACTCAGGATGCTCATAATGGCCTCAATAGACAAAGAAAGGGAAAAAAATCAAAGTTCCCAAAACTCGGTAAAAATGACACTATCGTGAAGAGTGCGTCACAATATTTCTAACGATGCAAACAGATCATTAAACATAGTTACGGATTGAAAGATATTCATGGTCAAAGTTTGGTCAACCTAGCCTAGTCAGCAGGGGATGAGTCAACATATGTAATTCTAATGTTATCATCCATACGGATGACATCAACATCCGTACAACACAAGTGGAAGGAGAAGAAGGTGACATGTGTCATGTTGACGTCAGCATGGTTACGTAGCAACACTAGAGGCTGTCATGTGTCACCCAGTTTTGGCACTTTCGGGCTGATCCATGGACCAATAGGATCGTGCCATGTGGAAGTCCATACAGTGACATGGAATGATGATGTGGCATGATTATTTGTCGCTAACATGGTAGAGGATGATGTGGCCCAGTGGGAGACTGCCACATGGTAGGCAGAAAAAGAACAATGACAGCCCATGAGAAAATTTTGAAAAAAAAAATTAAAATTTTCACGAGTCCGCCAAATATGGTGGAACAAGTTTGTGTTATATATATATATATAGAGATATATTACAACGACTTAAAACCAAAAAGGGCGAGGCCCATGGGTTTGACCCCTGGACCTCTTCCCCATTATATGCCTTTACATTCACTCGCAAACCAATAGAAAAACGACCTTTATTGTTATCAATGCCCACAGATATTAATTAAATGTTGATGTAGAAATTTCAATACAAATTAAGTATTTCTTGCGATTCTCCTAATCTAATAGATATACGCCACTGTTAAATACATAATCGTTTCTACTATTATTCTTGCGTAAAATTAAACCACGATCACAACCACAATCACAAAGTGAAATATCAAGAACACATAACACATAAGTTTTACCGGGAAAGCGTAAAGCTAAAAACCCCACTATCATATATTATGTATATCATGAATCATGAAACAATCTCATACAAAACTCTAATCCAAGAGCTCTCAGTACAATACAATCGTCTCACACTGTCATACACAAATTAGCAAATACATGTGCCAATTCTCTGTGTCCAGATAGTCTGCCTCCTCTGCACAATCTCTATAATTTGAATTCTCACAATCAAATCCTAATTGACTAGTTTGCACATGCTCATAAGCATATCCACTGCATGTGTGATCAAATCACAACTGATAGCCAAAATGTCCCTTTCACCTGTTATCTCAATTGGGTCTCCACTAGATCTGACATGCATGTAGTTAACCGTGGTGAATCTTCAGTTGCATGTGAGTTCACTGATTTACTGAACTCTCACTAATGCAAGTTTAGTTACAACTAGTACAACTGATCTTAACTCACTTAACTACACTTATAGTTGTGTTACAAATCCAACTCACTCAGTTATGAATGAAATAATAGATTAATATTTATTGTCCGATTTATTTAAGGGAAAAGTAAATTAGACACATGTTTCTTGTTGACTTTTCAACACTCCCTCTCAACAAGAAAGGGATTATCCTTCACCCCAATCCTGTCTCTATGATATTCGATTTTTCTCCTGGTGAGCGCCTTCATCAGAATGTCTGAATCCCGATATTCCATAGGAATGTATTGAAGCAACATGTTCTTCCACTGCACACAATCTCTAAGATGATGATACCGGATATCTATATGCTTAGATCTGTCATGAAACACAGGATTAATCGAGAGTTTAATGCAACTCTGATTATCACAATAAATCATTGTCAGATCTAAATGAGAACCAAACAAACAAACCAATATCTTTCTCATCTAGATAGCCTCACATGCATCTTTACTCGCTGACATGTATTCCGCTTCCGCTGAACTAAGTTCCACGGATTTCTGTTTCCTGCTGTACCAAGAAATAGCTGTAGATCTGATACTAAAGATCCCCCCTGATGTGCTCTTTTTGTCTGTTGGGCTGCTTGCCCAATCTTCATCCGTGAAGCCATGCAACTTCACCTCATCTGTCTTTCTGTACCATAATCCATACTCAGATGTGCCCTTCAGATATCTCAGGACATGCTTACCTTCCTTCCAAAAGAGTTTGGTAGGCTTAACCATCACTTGACTTAGCTAGTTAACCGCATAGAAAATGTTCGGTCTCGTGTTTACTAAATACATTAGAGAACCCACTAACTGTCGATAGACAGTAGAATCCACTACCTCTCCAGAAGTAGCATCCTCTTTCCTCCAGTTTCCAGGAAGAGGACTATCCATGGGTTTGCATCTCTCCATGTGAAACTTACCCAATATCTCCCTTGTATACTTTCCTTGAGACACAAAAAGTTCACCATATCGCTGCCATATTTCCAAACCAAGGAAATAATGAAGAAGGATCAAATCCTTCATCTCGAACTCCTTTGCAAGTTCATCCTTGCATGATTGTATCAGCTGCTCATCACCAGTCAGTATTAAATCATCAACATAAAGAACAATGATTATAAGTTTATCCTCCACCACAATTTGGTATAGGTTTGCATCTGCTTCACTTTTGGTGAAGCCTAGTCCAATGAAATAGCTGTCTATCTGAGTGTACCAAGCACGAGGTGATTTCTTCAACCCATACAATGCTCTCTTGAGTCTGCACACATGCAACTCTCTATCAAAGGTCTCAAAACCTTCTGGTTGTTTAATGTACACTTCTTCCTCAATGATCTCGTTGAGGAATGCAGTTTTTACATCCATATGATGAATGCGCCAGCCCATCTGCGCTTAGAGTCAAGGATGGATCTTATGGAAGAGTACCTTGCGATAGGTGCAAAGGTCTCATCATAATCTATCCCCTCGATTTGTGAGAAGCCTTGGGCCACAAACCTAGCCTTGTATTTCTCCACACTCCCATCAACAGTTTGCTTTACCTTGTAGATCCATCTTTATCCTACCACTGATTTATCAATCAGTCTTAGGAAAATTTCCCATGCACTATTTTTGACAATGGAGTCATACTCCTCTACCATAGCATCAACCCAAGTGGGGTCTTGCACTGCTTCCTAAAAGGAAGATGGTTCAGTCACAATACATTTTCTCATGAGAGCCATGTATCCAGCAAATCGATTAGGAGACTGTCTATGTCTGCGCTGTGAAGTAGGGGCTCCTACATTCTATGCAACATCTAGTCTCAATCCGTCAGCTTCCGTGGTGCACTTTCTGCCATTTCTTATGGATGGATCTGTTTGAGTGGTTTCCTCCACTCCATGAACCTCCTCATGTGGTTGATATACATCTTGAGACTCATCTTTGGGAACCAACAGTTCCTCTTCTGCATGCAATTCTAGCTCCCTCTCAAGCGACAACTGCATGGCTTTCCCCTCATCGAATTTTATATCCCGTTGCATAACAGTCATCTTACTGTTCGAAAAATTCACACGATAATTATGGGGTGTTTCTGTGTACCCCACAAATATCCCAACTTCAACTGTCGGTTCCATCTTCTTCCTGGAATCCTTGGTCACATGCACATAAACGGATGAGCCAAAATTTTTAAAATGAGAAACATCCAGTTTCTTACCAGTAAAAGCTTCTTCAGGTGTACTCATTCCAAGTACTCTATGAGGACAACGGTTATGCACATAAACCACAGTATTGCATTCTTCTTCCCACAAATGCATTGGTAGGCCCTGATCATGCAACATCGCTCGTGCTGCACCCACGATCATTCTGCTATTTCTCTCCGCGACCCCATTTTGTTGTGGGTTATGAGGTTCTATGAGTTCTCTTCGAATTCCTTATCTGCTGCAGAAGTATTTTAATTCATTAGAGATGTATTCTCCACCATTATCGCTCCTTAGAGCCTTCACTTGCTTCCCCGACTCTTTCTCCACCAATGATTTAAACTCACAAAACTTTGAGAATGTTTGATCCTTCTTCTGCATGAAGAATATCCAACATTTACGAGAAAAGTCATCAACAAAAATAACATACTACCTATGTTTTGTTGTTAAAGCAACCGAGAATGGTCCACACACATCTGTGTGAATTCTCTCTAGGATCACCGAAGCACGGTTCTCCTTTTCATGAAAGGTGGACTTTACATACTTCCCCAGGATTCACCCTTTGCACTGATCTAACTGAGAAAGTGTTCCCCTTGGAAGTCCAGTAGATATTTTCTACATGATATTCAAGGCTCCATGATGAAGATGGCCCAATCTCCTGTGCCATAATTCGCCCTCATCCTGGCTCACCACTTTTTATACCTTTCCTATCATGGCACCGCAACCATCTACTTCCAACATGTAGAGATTCTTAACTCGAATCCCTATCTTCTTGACTTGACCCGTTTCTTTATGTCGCAAGTAGGATTTACCACTGCTAAAAACAACATCATAGCCTCTATCCTCCAACATTGCGACTGAGACCAAGTTTTTCTTCAGACCTGGAACACGCATAACATTTTTCAATTGAAATGGTTTACCTGACTCCCTCTGAAAGGTAATGGTACCAATACCAATCACACTGTATCATTCATCATCGCCCATATCTATATGCATTCCGATATCTTTCTCCTCCAAGTCAATGAAAGACTCTTTATCTCCCATCATGTGGAAGGAAGTGCCACTATCCAAATACCACATCGATCCTGATGCACTTGAAGCCATGCATGCGATCAAAGCGAAGTCAAGCTCAAATTGTGAGACAAGAGCCTCACCAGTTGCAGATCCAACAATCGTCTTGTTCTTCCTCTTCTGCGGACAGTTAGTAGCGAGATGCCCATGTTCATGATAGTGAAAACACTTCACTTTGGACAAATCCAGCTTCTTGACTTTAGACTCGGATTTTGGATGGAATTTCTTCGCTTTCCCTTTCCTTTCCTTGGAAGTCAAAGAAAAATCCTCTTCATCATCATGCTTTGATGAAGATCCATCTCTGGTGTTCCGCCTGAACTCCTCTTGCACTAGATCCGACCATAGTCGTTCCCAATCCGACAATTTTTCCCTTCCATTTACAGAGTCTTGATAACTGTGCCAACTCTTGGGAAGTCCTAGGAGTGCCAAGCTCACCAAATCATCAGTAATGACTGTTATTCCCACACTTCCAAGCTCATCCCGACATTGGACAAACTTCGTGAGATATTTGGCAATGGTGTCACCCTTCTCCATATTGATCTTCCTGAGTTTATCTTTGAGCGCCAATTTCCTATGGTCGCTACTGTTTTGGAACAGATCTGTCAAAACCTTCCACATTGCATGTGGTGTCGTTTTCCCATGGAGACTTGAGATAATGTGGTCTCGTACTCCCTCCAACAAAATCCTCCTCGCCTTCGCCACTTTATTTTTCCATGCATCAAGATTTGCAGTGTCTGTCGCATCCGGGTTAGGAACATCTTTGTCAATGTAATCCTTCAAGCCGTTGTCTTTGAGTACTGCCTCCATCCTGTCCTTCCAAGCAATGTAGTTAGAGCTACCCTCGAGTGCATAGTCCAACCTCAAGCCAATGAAAGACATTTCGATCTTGAATCAATTGTCGCACCAAGAAAATATTGCAAATTCGAATGTTATCCAACCACCAAACCTCAACTGCTGTAATCCTTCTTCCCTGGGAGGTTCACACCCCACCTGAGAGTAGCCCGAGGGAAGTTCACACCCTGCTTGTGTATAGCCTGTGAACTTGACAGGGAAGTTCACACCCTCCTTGTGTATAGCCTATGAACTTGACAGGGAAGTTTGATTGTACTTCACTGTAGGGTGAGGGAAGTTCACACTTTTCCCTTAAGCATCCTGCGAGAATCACCTTGAAGTTCGCACCTCTCCTTTGTCTATGGTGCGAGAATTTATGCTTTGAGAACTGAGTGTAGTCTACAGTACTAAAGTTTTCACCCTGCTAGAGATGAGACCTACGAGAATGAAATTATGTTCGCACCTCACTTCCGTGGCTCCGTGGCCTCCGTGGCTTTGATACCATGTAGAAATTTCAATACAAATTAAGTATTTGTTGCAATTCTCCTGATCTAACAGATATACACCACTGTTAAATACAAAATCACTTCTACTATTATTCTTGTGGAAAATTAAACCACAATCACAACCACAATCACAAAGTGAAATATCAAGAACACATAACACAGAAGTTTTACCGACAAAAGGTAAAGCTAAAAACCCCACTATCATATATTATGTATATCATGAATCGTGAAACAATCTCATACAAAACTCTAATCCAATATCCCTCAGTACAATACAATTGTCTCACACTGTCATACACAAATTATCAAATACATGTGCCAATTCTCTGTGTCCAGACAACCTGCCTCCTCTGCACAATCTCTGCAATTCGAATTCTCACAATCGAATCCTAATTGACTAGTTTGCACATGTTCATAAGCATATCCACTGCATGTGTGATCAAATCACAACTGATAGCCAAACTATCCCTTTCACCTGTTATCTCAACTGGGTCTCCACTGGATCTGACATGCATGTAGTTAACCGTGGTGAATTTTCAGTTGCATGTGAGTTCACTGATTTATTGAACTCTCACTAGTGAAAGTTTAGTTACAACTAGTACAACTGATCTTAACTCACTTAACTACACTTATAGTTCTGTTACAAATCCAACTCACTCAGTTATGAATGAAATAATAGATTAATATTTATTGTCCAATTTATTTAAGGAAAAAGTAAATTAGACACATGTTTCTTGTTGACTTTTCAATAACTGAGTCCTCCCAGCCCTGGAGGAGGCATGCGTATTGCATGGCCTTGGGCATGCATTTCTATGTCGTCCAGTCATTAATTGCAGGTTCTTAGAGAGGGGCACAAAAATTAAGACAAATTTCTTCTTGGGCCTAGGAGTGCCAGAGTCAGATCGAAGCGTGGAGACAATCATTTTTGGGTAATTCGATCTCACAGATTTAGTGGTGCTGTATTTTTTCTGATTTGAGTATTATTTCTACAGCTTGATTTCAGAATCAGGTATAACTATGTATTTTGTCATATTATTTTGTTGAGTTAATGAAAGAGCCTACCCATTTGAGATTAGGACTCAGAGACGTAGTCCACCGGGGACGAACTCAATTATGAAGTTTTTGTGTTTAGATTTGATGCTTATGTCTCTTCATTATTTATCTTTTCCTTCTTTAATGGTGTATTTTAATTTATGCTCATTTAATGCAATTCTTTATAAGTCACTTGATGAAAATATCCTGGATCATGTTGGTATCAGAGCAGTCGTCTTTGACTTGAATTGTTGAGTGTGAATGCTTGCTAGGGCCAAGCATAAGCAGGGCGAAGGAACTCTTAAGACTTTAAATCCAAAAGGAATAAAATGGCAAAAGAAGAGAAGCGTGATAAATAGGAGAAAAAATTTCATATGGTATTTTATCGCATGTCAGAAATGGTCGAACGAATGTATGGAGATTACAAGAAGAGGATGAAGAAGAAAGGGAATAAAAAGGAATAACATGTTGATGATGATGCTTTGGTAAACCAAGCGGCTGGAGGAGATCCTCCTGAGCCTCCATCTTCACCTTCAAGTTATAGTTCTTCTTCCTCTGATCATTCTCATCATTCTCATCATTATAGCCATAAAGCCTCTTTTAAGAAACCATTATTAAATCTTGATGTAAAATTTTCTTTACCTATGTTTAATGGAGATGCTAATCCTGAAAAGCTAGATAATTGGATTTGACAGGTTGAATTATATTTTCATGTTCAACATATTGATGAAGAGGAAGTTGAGGTGCAACTGGCTTCTCTTCGGTTGGAAGGCACCACTCTCGTATGGTGGGAGAGAAATCTTCAGGACAAAAGTAAGTGTGGTAATATTCTTTCCTTATGGTTGGAATTTAAATCAACAATAAGGAAGAAATTCTATCCATTAGGGTATTTACATAAAGAAATGACGGAATGGGAAATTTTAAGGCAAAGTAAAGGTCAAACTGTACAAAGTTTCACAGAAGAATTTGGGAGTAAATCTCTTGCATTAAAAATTCCTTTGGAATCTTATGAAACTTTAATGAAGCATATTGGTGCACTTCACAGTTATATTCGTCATACTTTGCTCTTGTTTAACCCCACTAGTCTTGAAAAAGTTTGTGTACAAGACACTCACCTTGAGAATAGGGGGAAGCATGTTCAAGAAGATCCCACGAAGAAACCTTTCAATATCCCACATAAATGTTTCAAGAAGTTTAAAAGAAAGGACAAGAAGAACGCCACAGTGAAGAGAGAAGGAGGAAATCCATCTTGTACTCATTACAAGAAAAGCGGTCACTATGATGAACACTGTTGGAAACTGCATCCAGAAAGGAAACTGAAACAGATCGGTGGAAAGGGGAAGACAAAATCTGTTGCTACAGTGCAACAAGATCTTGGTTATGATTTAGGAGATGAAGGAAATATCACATCGGTTGGAGTACAAGGTAAATATTCCCTTCATGCTAGTTCAAGTTCCAATAATGAATCTCATGATGATGAATGAAAGAGGAATGGATTATTTCACATAAGAGTTGTATATAAACACACTAAAATAGATACATTATTTGATCTAGGTTCCCAAGTAAACTTAATATCTGAAGCACTTGCCAAGAAGATGGGTCTTGAAACGAAACCACATATCAAGTCGTGTCCTCTTGGTTGGGTATGTGATAAAGAAAAAATTAATGTCACCAAACAATGTAGGGTCAGATTTGCTATTGCTTCAAAGTTTATTGATGAAGTGTATTTGGATGTTGTACCACTTGATATATGTGGCATAGTGTTGGGAAGTCCTTATCTTTATGATAGAAAATTAGTCTTCTTTCGTCATGAGAAAAAATACCACCTTACTAAGGGAAGAGTGGAATATATTGTTAGAGCTCACAACATGAGGGTAAATACAACACTTGTTAGTGCAGGGAAAACAAAAAGACTCATAAACACTAATAAGAGATATGTACTCATGGTCATAAGAAATAAAGATGTCGAGACATCCGATGCTTTCCAAGGATGTGATCCTTTTCATAAAAAGGAATTAATTGATATTGTTTCTAAGTATGATGATATTTTTAAGGAATGAGATGGATTACCTCCTAAGATGGAAATCCAACATGAGATACATCTTCAACACGATTCTCCTCTTCCTAATGTGGGCATGTACAGGATGTGAGTTGTGGAGATGACATATATCAAGAAGCAGGTACAGGGCTTATTGGATCAATGGGTCATGAGGCCCAGTTCATCTCCTTGTGGTTCTCCGATCGTGATGGTTCCAAAGAAATATGGCACATGGTGAATGTGTGTCGATTACCGGGCCTTAAATAAAATCACAGTGAAAAATCAATACCCTCTTCCTCGTATAGATGATTTACTTGATCAGTTGAAGAATGTTGTTTATTTCACTAAGTTGGATTTGCGCAGTGGATACCATCAAATCAGGATCGTAGAATAGGATGTATGAAAAACTTCCTTTAAAACCAAATAGGGATTGTTTGAGTGGTTAGTTATGTTGTTTGGGATTTGTAATGCTCTGGCAACTTTCATTCGTGTGATGAATGATGTATTCGGGCCTTTCCTAGATGAATTTGTGATTATGTATTTAGACGACATTCTTATTTTTAGTGAGATTTGGGATGAAAATGTGAGGCATGTAAAGCAAGTATTGGATACTTTGCAAAGGGAAAAGTTGTATGTAAAATTGTCTAAATGTGAATTTGGCAAAATTGCACTTGTGTACTTAGGTCATATTGTAGGAGGAGGACAATTAAAAATTGATCCTTCCAACATTGATGTAATTTTAAATTGGCCTGAGCCAAAAAGTGTAACTGAAGTCCGAAGCTTCTTAGGTGTAGTCCATTATTGGAGGAGGTTCATTTCAAAATTCTCCTTTATAGAAGCTCCTTTGCATGCCTTAACCAGTGTGAAGAACACTTTTTAGTGGGAAGGAAAGCAATAAAAAGATTTTGACACTTTGAACGAGAAGATTAGTACCGCACCGTTATTAACACTGTCGAATCTTCAACAACCTTTTGAGATCGAGACAAATGTCAGTGGATATGCCTTGGGTGCATTATTGATGCAATATCGTAAGCCTATCTATTACCACTCTGAAAATTTTAACCAAGTTGTTGTTATCTATCCTACATATGATAAAGAGTTGTATGCATTAGTTCAAAGAATAAAGAAATGGAAGCACTACTTGTTAGGGAAGGAAACAATCATAAATACAAATCACCAACCCTTACAATATCTCCAAGCACAAACCAAACTACAACAATCTCGACACTACAGATGGATGGGTTTTCTACAACAATTTCATTTGGTAATCAAGTACAAAAAGGGTACAAGTAACAAGGTAGATGATATGCTTTCTATACCTCCTATTGATGCTTCTATTATTTTGAAGAATACATCATTATCTCATGATAGCTATGTAGAGCAAGATGCCATCAATGAATATTTTAAAGAAGTACATGAGAAGCTAACCCATGGTGCATAGGTAGAGAACTATTATCTACAGGGAAAACTACTCTACCATCTTGGAAAGCTATGTATTCCTACAAGTGAACGAGTCCATGTAACACGAGAAGCTCACACTTCTCTTGTGTCTGGGACTTTTGGGGTAGGAAAAACTATGGCTCATTTGCAAAGGTTTTGTTACTAGACTCAAATGAAAGAAATTGTAACTAAATATGTAAAGGGTTGTGTGATGTGTTCTACTTGTAAGACCACTAATAGAAAATTAGGGCTATACTCACCACTTCATGTTCCATCCCACCCATGGGAAAGTATCTCCATGGATTTTGTAGGGGGTTTACTAATGACCAAAGGGGGTCATGACTATTTATATGTTGTAGTGGATAGTTTCAACAAGATGTGTATCTTGATGCCATGTAAAAAGAAGATCACTACTGAGCAGACTGTTAATCTCTTCTTTCAGTATGTTTGGGTTCAATTTGGGTTACCCACATCCATTGTATCGGATCGAGATACTCGATTCCCTGGGGACTTTTGGACTAGCTTGCGGAGAATAATGGACACCAGATTGAAGAGGAGCACTACTTTCCATCCACAGACCGACGAACAGAAAAAGGTGGTAAATATAACAATGTTACTTTTGCTTCGAGGTTACTGCATCAAGAATCCCAAGTTATGGGATGAACAAATACCCTATGTACAACATGATTACAACTGAGCTTTACATTCCTCCACTCAGATTTCACCTTTTGAGACATGTTTTGGGTACCTAACCAATTTTCCTTTGGACTTGATGTATGGGAGATATGTCTATGTGAATGAAGAACGAACAAAGGACAGAGCCTGCAAGTTCATTCAGAGGATCCAGTAGGTACACCAGGCAGTCAGGGAAAAGTTGGAGAAAATTCAAGCACAGTATAAAGCTCGGCATGACAATCACATGGTTGATCATCAGTTCCAGGTTGGAGACCATGTATGGCTTCACATCAGCAAGGACAGATTAAAGGGTGAAGGCAAGAAACTCAAGCCCATTCATTATGGACCCTTCACTATCTTGGAGAAAAGTGGTACCAATGCTTTTCATCTGGATCTTCCACCTTATATACAGATTTACTCCGTTATGAAGGTAGAGAACTTGAAATGTTTTTAGCCTCCCATGATCACGGATCAGGATGAGGAAGTTTCAATACCTCCAGTTGATGAGTTTTCACCTGAGTACTTGGATGAGTTACAAGAAGATATCATCCTGGATAGAAGGATGAGGACTTCACACAGGGGTGATGTTGATTATCTTTGAGTAGGCTTAAAGGGTACTCTTCCCTCACTTACATGTCGATTGGTGAAAGCTTTTAGTGGTACAAAAAACTCTCAGTGGGAAGACATGATCCAAAAGGGATCCAGAGAAGGCTAAGAACAACTCAGAACTCGTAGAAGCAACTCAGGACGCTCAGAATGGCCTCAGCAGATAGAGAAAGGGAAACAATTCAAAGTTCCCAAAACTCATTAAAAATGAAATTATCGTGAATAGTGCATCATAAGATTTCTAACTGCGCAAACGACTCGTCAAACGGATTTACATATTGAAAGATATTCATGGTCAAAGTTTGGTCAACCTATCCTAGTCAACAAGGCATAAGTCAGCATCTGTACTGCTGAAGTCAGCGTCCATACGGATGACATCAACATCCATTGAACACACATGGAAGGAGAAGAAGGTGACACATGTCAAGATGGTGTCGGCATGGTGATGTGGCAGCACCAAAGGCTTCTACGTGTCACCCAATTTTGGCACTTTCAGGCGAATCTGTGGACCAATAGAATCGTGCCACATGGCAGTTCATACAGTCTGTATAGTGATGTGGCATGATGATGTGGCATAGTGATGTGGCATGATGATGTGGATATGAAATGGAAAAGGATGATGTGGCCTAGTGGGAGGCTTCCACATGGCCCAATCAAGGGCTGGCACATGCAGGCGAAAAAATCACAATGACAACCCGTGAGCAAAATTTGAAAAAATTAATTAAAAGTTTGGCGGGTCCGCCAAATATGGCGGAACACGAAAAACTTGGTCACGTTCTAACCATTGTAGACCTGGATAGCGCCACCGCCAAAATTGGCGGAACAAATTTGTGTTATATATATATATATTACAACGAATTAAAACCAAAAAGGGGGAGGCACGCAGGTTTGACCCCGAGACCTCCTCCCCACTATACGCCTTTACATTCATGCCCAAACCAACATGCCAACGACCTTTATTGTTATCAACGTCCATGGATATTACTTAAATGCTGAGTCCGCCCAGCCCTGGAAGAAGATCGTGTATGGTACGACATTGGGAACAAATTTCTATGTAGTCCAATCATTAATTGCATGTTGCAGAGGGGCATGGAAAACGAGACAAATTTCTTCTTGGGTTTGGGAGTGCTAGAGTCAGATTGAGGCATGGAGACAGTCTTTTTTGGGTAATTCGATGTCACGAATTTAGTGGTGTTGTCTGTTTTATGATCTGAGCATTATTTTTTAAGCTTGATTTTAGAATGAGCTATACTTATGTATTTTTCCAAAGTCTTTTACTGATTTAAAGAAAGAGCCTACCCATTTCAGAGCAGGACTTGGAGACGTAGTCCACCAGGGACGAACTCCGTTATCAAGTTTTGGTGTTCATATTTTATGCTTATGTCTCTTCATTATTTAGCTTTTCCTTATTTAATGGTTCACTTTAATTTATGCTCATTTAATGCAATTCTTTATAAGTCACTCGATGAAAAGATCCTAGATCAGGTGTTGTGCCAGGGGATTTTGTGGAAGTTGCACCACTTCCTAGTGTCATTCTTCGTATTTTCTTTACCCTTATTTTTCTATGTCTTGGACTGGTTTTTGGTTAGGGTCGTCTTTATCATGCTTTGGTTGTTACGAATTTACCATCTCGAACTCCCATTTTTTCTGGAGCCTAAATTTTTTCTTGATTTTGATAGCATATCGATAGGAAACTCCCAATGATGAGATGTTTAGGAAATCCATTTCGGTTTGGATGTACCTATGAAGAGCCCCACAGTATTTCATAACCATATTTCACTCGTAGTCTTTGATACCCATCTTGGTGCGTAATGTATGGAAATTATTTGTGAACTCTGACACTATTTGGATCTTCTCTTTCCACAGTGCGGTCCATCTCATGTACTAGTATTCATAGTTATCAACAAGGTAATATTGTTCCTTGATTGCATCCACAAAAAAATCCCAAGTGGGTTCAGCCCCATATATTACAGATTTCTCTTTGTATTTTTTCTCTCGGTAAATTTCCCACCAATGTTTGACACGGGGGAGAGCTTTGAGGAGTGTGAAGGTGATCTTTTCCCTGTTGAAAAAATTGTGAACAAAGAAATAACCTTCTAGCATATTTAACCATTTTTCTAAGGCATCTGCATCTATATGACCTTCAAATACAAGAATATCAAAATTAACTTATACCTTGAAGGGTGATGTTCCTCCAAAGTGGTCACTTGATGAATATGTGCATGTTTCTATCAGAAGGCATTGAAGGATGTGGGAAAAATTCTCCATGATTTCGTCCCTCTGTCGTGCTATAGCTTTCTCAAGCAACAGGTTAATAGAATCTTATGCTCCATCATTTTTCTTTTCTTCCACCATGGAGGGTTTCTTGGGCATGTGAGAGAGATTGTCCTCAATATAGACAAGCTCGAAGCCCAACTTGCTATACTTGGACCTTGTCGGGGACATGCATTGGAAAAAAATCAAGAGCATCCTTCTCTGATACCACTGATTTAGATTATTTTCAGAATGAAATGAAAGTAGAGATATTACAAGTAAATACACATAAATATTGCTAGAAAAAGAGAAATACAACAATACATTGTTTCTATTAATGAAATAAATGTACAGAGACTGTAAAAATATAGAGTGCAAGACTCGCTAGAATGGTGGAATCTTTATCTCTAAGAAGAGATGTGACGGCTACACTCATTCGAAATAATATGAGTACAATGAGGCTCTGAAGGCCTTTTTATAATAAAAATGAATGTTAAAACCCTAGACATCCACAAACATAACCCTAGGGGATGAAGGGCCAAAATTCATGTGGCTCCCGTTGGGGTAAGTTAGTACATCAACTTCCCGGGGTCGTAACTTGTGCATATGATCTTCGTTTTAGGTGTGTGATAGCCCGTTGGAAAGGTATTTTCGAGAAATATGCATCATTCCATCAAACTCTGACTATGTCTATAGTTTGATTGTGGCAAGCCAAGAAATCACAGTTTAGGGCCCCAAAATGGCCCTGGAAGTACAAAAAGATGTACTGACATGAAAACTTCCAAAATAATCAAGTTGGAATAGGTGTTCAACCACCATTATACACCTGGATGTTGCGTAGGGATTTAGGACATCCCCAGAAGTACATAACCCACAATTACAAAGAAATGTCATCATTACAGAGAAATGTGTTGAACTAAAAATTGTCAAGATGAGCCAGTTGGAATTTGGAACACGTGGGTGGCCACCAATATCCACCTAGATCATCATCAGAATGAACAACCCCCCTGGTTCGTGCCCCTAGAACATAGCTTGGAAAAATCGACACTTAATTCAAAAAAAAATCTTTTGGGAAATCAACAATGGAATGGATGCTCTATTCTAGGAGGATGCTTGGCAACAACTCCCCAGATTGGAAGACCAACCCTCTCATTTCATACTAAAATCTAGAATGACAACCCATAATAAGATTAGGGTTGCTCAATACTGGGCAGAAGAAACAACTCCCAACCACTGGTGGAAATCGCTTCCCATCCACGACTGGAGTGGAGAAACAAAGAACAATCTCATTGAGGGCTTCCTGGAGAAACCAAACAAAAGGAAGATCCAAAGATCCAAAAAATAGGACCTGCTATGATTGGGAAAAAACTCTTTTGGAACATTCAAAATGAAAGAATCCTACAAGATAGCTTCCAAGCACAAGAAAAATCCTCAGGCTCAAATCTAGGTTAAGCTTTGGAAACAAAGGCTCAGGTTGAAAGACTTGACCTTCCTCTAGCCGATATCCCTCAACCGAGCTCTCACTTGGTACAATCTCTGCAAATGGGGATTCTCTATACCCTCCTAATGTCTCCTTTTCCAGATGCATGAGGAAACTATCGAGCACCTCTTAAATATCTGAACCTATACAAAAAAACTCTAGACCTTCCAAGAGCTCCTCTTCAATCACTTTGGTCGCAATAGGAGCTCCATAAGGGACACCTTATAAAAATGGCCCTCAACATTAATGAAGAACCCTATTGTCAATAGATATTGGAACATCTTACTTGGTTTTATTACCTGGGAAGTTTGGAAGGAGCACAAACGCAGGGTATTCAAGCTCCAAACCTTGTCTCCAGAAGAGCTCTGGAACAAGGTCCTCACCTCAATCCGGGAAACGATTTTAACCCAGCCCTCGGCTAACTTAGACCAGCATGGAAGATCGTATGAGCTAGAAATGATCCAAGGCCTCAACCTTAGTGAGCATCTAGCCTCCATTAGAAAGAAACCAACTTTACCCCTGCCATCCTAGTCTTCTCAGTGGAACCCCCCCTAGAAAGGTTTATCAAGATGAACTTTGACAGGACCTAAAAAGGAAATTAGAGACATATGGGGTATGGAGGAGTCTTCTGAACCAACAAAGGAAACATATTAAGAATGTATTGGGGTCAAATAAGGATAAACACCAATAATGCAGTGGAAATCTAGGTGTTGGAGGAAGGGATTCTCATAGTCAAGGTGCAAGGGTATGATAAACTAATCATATAAGGTGATTCCCATATTGTGATCAACATGTTCAAAAGACTACAAAAAGGCTCCTGGACTTCAAAAATATCTAAAAGTTGGAGTTTGGAGACTATCCTAGATACCATTCAGCAAATTATGGCCTCCATGCCAACAATTATTCCCAAACACGTGAAGTGCTCAACAAATAAACTCGCAGACTGTTTAGCTAATGAAAGCTTCGATATCAAGGAGGACTTATGGGACAAAGCCTGGACACTCTAATAGGTAGAGGGTTTCACTCAAGCATGTGCCACAATATCCATACAAGACCTATTCTCTCAATAGCCTGAGCCAAAGGACCGCTCAAACCAGAGCCAAATCCCCTGGGAAGGCATAAGCAACTGCAACATCAGGCTCGACCCTGGGGCAAAGAAGGGCTAAGACAAAATCAAAATGGGTGAAATCCCAACTAAATATAGATAAGACTTGAATTTTCAAGCGACAAAATGCCCGAAGGAAAAAGGGGTCATGTCAAATATCTACATCAACACTTGCAACCTAAGCGACCCCCCGACTTGGTTGACAACTCAGTCAACATGTAACATGGATGAAGGCACCATGGGGATTAACCTAGCTATATAATATCACCCCCTCTTGGAAGAAGATATAAGGAGAAATAAAGTCGGAGGGGGGATCCTTGAGACCAGCGAGGGGGCTAGTAAATGACCTTGCCTATTGATCCTCCTCTCTCGCGTGTGACTAGATTGATACCCACAGGGCTCTCTGGCGATCGTATGACATTTAGATGCCAACTGCCCACAAGGACCACAATTGAAAAGACTGTGTATCGATAAGGCCCTAACATCATTTATAGTTGGATAAATCTCTAGAGAGGCCCAGGGGGAGACCCAACAGGACGATCTTGATATCCCTTGTCATCTCACTCCAAAGGACAAGCTCCAGAACCAAGGGCAATGACTAAAGGACATCAGACCGCCAGCTAATAAAGGAAGGAGAAATTCCTACGTCGACACTCTCAATAAGCAGTTAAGACAATTAGAGAAGGCGCATAATCCTAAGGATGACGAGAGCAATGTTCGACGGTTCTCCCACAAAGTCGAGGATTTGGGAGGAAGCTTGAGGTAGGGCCAATAAGGAGGAGGGAAATAAAAATAAATGAGAGTAATGGGGCATCCTCGGGACTCCCAGGCTCACCTCTGCCCCTACGATAAACTCCTAGATGATGATCCCCTATCCTTAGTGTAGGAACATGACACTTAGTGAAATTTTTATGCCGAATTTGCAACTCGAGAGCTTGATTCAGACCTTTCATTCCTCCTTCATAGATACCGAGGGATCTCCTGGAAACCCTCTCTCATTCTGGTACCACCCTTCAATTCGGGATATTATCAGAGATACCATGGCCCCCAGGCATGGCTATCCCCCTGGCTACAGACGAGGCTTGGGCCTCCCAGGAGCTTCCCCTTCGAGGTGGCAGGAAGAGGGGGTTCCAAATTCTCGATCCAATAGGAGGATTTCAACGCTTCCATAAACTACACTGCGAAAAACCCCCATCGTTTCAAGAGAGCTCTGGAGGAAGCGGAAGACATAGTCAGCTAGTAACGAGAGATGGATACAGATAAAAAAATAATTGAGATTGTTGTGCATTGGGTCCTAGACATCAACCACACCAGGTGAAGGGATACTTGTTATTGGAGGACAGTCAAACTTCACTTGCACCTCAAGACGCTTCTGGGGCAAACTCTTCAAACCAGAGAAGATGCACAAAATACAGTCTAACTTCAGCTCGGCAACCTTCACTTGATGGTTCGAGAGATTCTTGCCCACCTCCCTCAAACAACTCGTCAACAGCCTCCAAGGCACGAGGAAGCTTGTTCGACTCACCTCAAGACCTCAGGAGAGGGGCCTTCGGCCCCATGAAGTTTGTTCCCTATTTTTCCTTTTTGAAATGATAGTTTACAGTAGTTATAGGCATGGTACCAGAACTAAGGATTTTAAGTTTTTCTAGACTCTCCTTAAACAATATTTTTGACCGAATGATATATACTTATGCTCCTAGTTTGGTTTCCTGAGTGGCAGGCCAGTAGTAGGATCTTATGGGCTATATGATATTTTAAAAATATAATAGATTTTTTCTTGTAAAATTTACAAAAAAAAAATATGTTTAAAATAATAAAATCAAGGTGATATGTAAAATAATGAAATTAATATAATAAGCAAAGAAATTTGAAAATAGAATTTCTATAAGTTAATGTGTAAAATAATGAAATTAATGTAATAATGAATAAATCTAGAACATATTTTTTTATTGTTTTATTAATTAATTGATAAAGTAGAATGACCATTTTATTTGTGTTTCTTTTTATATTCACATAAACGTCCTATATATGTGCTAATTGAAAGTCGATGTCTTCCATTTGCATGTGTAAGTTAAAATAAGGGTAGGTGTCCTCTATTTTCATGTGTGCAAATAGTATCTATGGGAAAAATATCCTCAATTTGAATTTACTCAAAAACATGGCAAACGAAAACGGTGCTTAAGGCATTAAGGAAACATGGCTGCTTGCAAAAGGAAAATGGTGATGAAGGGACTAAGGAATTAACATAAGGAGATCCCTATCAATTTACATTATGATGTCAAGGGCTCACAAATATACAAAGAAATCACTAGTCTCAAGAATTATTACTTATTCAATGCAGTGCCTAAGAAAATAACAGAAGCAGATCCCTATCAATTTACACTATGATGCCAAGGGCTCAAAAATATACGAAGAAATCACTGATCTCAAGGACTATTACTTATTCAATGCATATAGAGAGTTATTTGAAGAAAAATCAATGAATATAGTGAATGCCATTATTTTTGGAAGCTTGTTTGTAGAGCTAGATTGTGGCAGTGCTCACAAAAATACTACCCTGTGCGAAAAAAAAATGTCCATGGAAGATTATTAAGTTCTTTAATTTGTTTAAATATTTTTCTTAAAAAGATTTTTGTTTTCATAAACTTCTAATTTCCAATTACTTTAGTATATAGCTTTTTTTGTGGCTATGGAGATGCCTATATGTTAAAATAGATATGTTTGAAAGTGATTTAAATAAGCGACACACAAAAAAATACCCAATGAACTTGCTATTGGACTAGAAGCCAATGCCATAGAGTTGATACATGTAGATTTTCTCCAAAGTCTGGTGCAAGTGAAATTTTATCATTGTGATCAGATACTATGCATTGCATGGCCTAGAAATTTAACAAATTATGTATTGCATGGCTTGGAAATTTAACAAACAAAAATACTGTGGAGTTTTTCAAAGACATTATAAGTACTGTTGGATTAACTCGTCAACTACTTGTCTCCATGAGTATGTACATATATATGCCATAGGTTTGTTTCTGGAAAGAATCTCATATTCCTTTCATGTAATAATGTTAACTTTTTCTAATTATTTATGAAATTATGTGATGACATGTGGAATAATACTAAAGTTCTTCATTCAACATATTATGACAAGAAAAGGGTATTTAAGGATTTCTTTAATAATGTTATAGAAAATTCCTTGTCTTGTATTAGATATGCAAAAGATGAGGAGTATTCAAACTCATGGATTTATGATGTTGAGATAAATCAGATTATGAAATAGTGGAAATGTACTTTTCTCTTTCCTAGTGATCAAGTCTAGAGAAATAATATCTTGAAATTAAGTAACTATGGAACCAAAATAATTTCATTTATTGTGCATACCTCAAGGGTCAAACAACCTTTCAATTTCATGTAGATCTCAAATCCACGCTCAACTTTGAAACCAAACTCAAAATTAGAAACAAATTTGTTATCGCATAGTTTGTAGCTAGGTCAAAAGGCTAGAGGATAGAGGCCAAACTGACGAAACAGGAACCTTCCCCACCCAATGTCACCTCAATGGGGAGGTTCTTTCTATTTAGGGAGGTTAACCTAGGGGAGACGTCCCTGGAAACCTGGGGTTTTGAAGAGGCTGAAGTATAAGAATCAAGACAAAGTTTCCTCCTCACAGGTTACCACCCGAGGTCAGATAATCTGTCTAATCATCCAATAAATGAAGTGTATGACCAACTGAAAACACCTGCTCGGAATAAGACAAGAGAAATACAATGTATATATATATGCAGGTTATAAATCAAAGGGTTAGTACTTCATGTGATCATCCGACAATTCATATGTAAACAATGAGACAATAGATATCAATGACTTCAACGTTTTTTCAATATAGAAATGTAAGAATATCAATTCACCAATAGCTATTGAGATGATGTAGCAAACAACATATCCAATCAACCATTTACTCAATAAATTCCCTTAATCATCATCTAATTGTTTATTATCAACATTTGTTGCGTCAAGATGAGATAACCAACTGTGACGTCAACCTAATTAGGGTTAGTTTGTTAGTTAGGGTTTCAAGAATTAAAGTTTTGAGAGTTTGTTTTGGAAACTATGACCTCAACGTTGTGTGCCTAAGATCATTGCCTAAGGGTATATGGAGTCAATAAAGGAGAGGATGCAAAATTGAAGAGGTAACAGGATAAAGACGAGAGGGAAGGGTTCTAGAATGTTGCAATGG
>ML809314.1:118523-135423 GCA_009831015.1 Picea engelmannii | reverse complement strand
TGACCTTTAATTTAAAATTAGGTCATTAAAAATAGCTGACAAGGCTACAAACCAAAATCATATTGTTTTTACATTAACTGCTAAGTAAATGACATAAATGAGTAAAAGGTGGGACATCAAGCCCCTTTGAGGGAGACATTGGCCCTTTTGAGGCTAGTCCAGCATCCAGAAGTCAGACGTTAGCCCTTTCTGGGTTCCTCCAAGCTGCAACACGTGCCATTTGTCTTGTCAAACTGCTACACACTCGAGGAAACGTCAAGACACCCTGGGTGACGTCCTGGTCATCAAAAGGATAACGTTCCATCTGAAGTGGGTCAACGCCCCCGTGTTGGGCTCAGCCAAAGTGTCCTGGTGGAAAATAATTCTTCTTCTCATGTGCAAAGACTCATCCAATCACTATCCTGTATCTACCCCTGATGGGGTCCCAACAACCATTTGATGGGCTCTTCAGCCCCATGGAGGTTCGAACTAATCATCTCCCCATGTGTATCGATCCAACTGGTACCTGTCTATCGGGCATGGTCCTGCACATCAAAAACTTCTCCCTCCATGGGCTCATTAGTCACAGGGATCATAGAAATGTCAATCATATTTCATCATTAATTTTATCAAATACATGCATAAAACCCCTGATATATCATCCAATAGCTCAAAGACATTACAATGACCCACTATACAAAGCCGAAGAAAAAGACAAAATACTCTATTGGGCCAACATCCATAGGAGAAGGAAAGTTTTCAGAGGATATCATCCAAGCCATGTAACATGAGGTGATGTGGTCAAGGGATGTCCAGACATATGGGTAGAGTGAAAGACAGGGGTGATATTACCTGTGGGTGCCTTTGTAGAAGGTGAGTTGTACCCGTCATGGATGCAATTCTTTCCAAGCCCTTTATTTCCTTTATTCTTCATTTTCTTTATTTTTTTTTCTTATTTATTTCAAGGTCTAACTAGAGGACACTGCCTTGGCATGGTGACCAGAGCTGACAGTGTTACCCACAAGCACTTTCATAGAGATGATAAGGATGGCTCGTGATGAGACCCCCTTTCCCTTGGCCATGCAACGAAAGGTCACTACCCCGACATGGTAACCAGATAATGGTAATGTCATACTGCTAGGTACCCATGAACATAATGGGCTGGCTCGTGATGAGACCCGCATCCTCTTGGCTAGGTCTTGTTTTGTTTTCTTTGGGTCCCTCTTATTTCTTGCTGAGAGGATTTTTATTGCCTTCTCGGGGATCCCTGAGCGAGGCATCTCTAGGTTTCATTTTTTATGGATTTTATCTTTTACCAGCTGCTTTTACCTTCTGGGCCTTTAGCCCCTTCTTCCCACAAGATAAGGTGTAACCCTGCAAACATATCATCCTAATGTTCGGACTAAGGGAATGGGGTAGATGAGTGGGAGATAAGATGTAAGAGTGATGATATGATGGGAGCGGATGATGGCCCTTCAAAATTCCCCCTGGTGGAAAACCAAAACCTATGGGTACAAGCTTGCTAGGGTACCCTTTTAATCCCCCCAACCCTGGTCAAGAGGGTTAATGTAAGATCCAAGCAGTTGTCAGAAAATAAAAGGAATTTGATGCATATCTTTTAAGGTTATAATGATCAAATATGACACATACCATGATACATGGACCAATTACCTCATGGAGCAAGAGTCTTCTCCGATACAAGTCCAAGCCGAAGGTGATGGATGTTGATGCTCCTGACAAGACAAGTCTAATGAAAGAGAAGAAAGATGGGCCCTCCAGGGCCATGCTCAGGTCAATACTGCTCTCGGTACTCCATGTCTAGGACCTGTGGGCCTCGAGACATGATCTCCTAGTTATCCCTAGAAATCGGGGATAACAAAATTATTGAAGCTAACCTTACCTTTTTCACTGCTTGTTTGTTGTATCTACATATGGTGAGCCTCTCTTGTGCACCTTGGCTGCCCAAACCCTCCCTGTTGCATTGGTTTGATATTTTATGGCATCATTTGGATATTTTTATTAAAATTCTATACGTAATAAAGACTCAAAGGACAAAAGATTAAATAATCTATTCATTTACCTATATGATGATAGAAACAGATCTAAATAATATGACCTAAGAGGAACCATTGTAGAGAAAGCTATAATTTTTTTCCATAAGATGAAATTGTATTATCTTCATCATACTAAGCACTTTATGCCCAATTTTCCCATTTTTTGTTTATGTTTAAATAGACATACACTGTCTCAATAATTAGATGTTCTAAATATAAAACAAATTTCATGTTGGTGCATTTAAATAGACTAAAACATTAGTAAAAGAAAAGACTATCTCAATTATTATCTATATTTATACTTCATTTAAGCAATATTCCCAAGAATTGCTTCCTAGAAACAATATTATTTCTTTCAGTAACATGTTAAGTACCTATACTAGATCTGAAGATAATCTCAAAATAAATCCACAATATCAACAAGAATAATCCAAACTATTCACCATAACATGAACACAAGATGTAGACAAATCACTTGAGGTAGGGTAACACCATATATTAATCCTTATGGAAAGATAAAACTCCTCAAGCAATCCTTGCTTGTACAATCACAATATTCTTCACTATGTTTCATTACATTTCTTACACTTCTTTATATAGCTCTTTCTATCTCCTAGGAACCTTCCAGGGAGTCTTCTCACATTTATTACATTTAACTACCATAGTGGGCCTTTATTAATATAGTGGACCTAGTCCACCTTACATTGAATGCCCACATTCTCATATATTAAATGACTTCCACTAATAATACATAAGCACATCCCCATTGGGTACCTCCCTAGGTACCCCATATTACCTCTCAAGGTATACTACATTCCATCCCCCTTCACATGTTTCGTCCATGAAACATGAGAAGAAACCATACAATATGATCGGCTAAGCAATGTAGCCAACTGGTACCAAGTACGATCATCCATCCATCCCAATGGAAGTCGAACATGATGTCCATTTGTTGCCTTGCCACCCTGATCTTTCTCTGCATCATGTCGGGGTTTCCATGGGATTGTTTCTGTAGCCTGAGCTCTTCTCGTAGTGTCGAACATGATGTCCATTTGTTGCCTTGCCACCCTGATCTTTATCTGCATCATGTCAGGGTTTCCATGGGATTGTTTCTGTAGCCTGAGCTCTTCTCGTAGTGTCGATAGTCCTCCATGCACCTCTTGATCAGTTTCCTGTCTGGTGCCTTGTTGGTGCATAAATGCGTTGATGCACACACCCTTTCTACGATGAATGTTGTGTCTCTATATGATGTGGATGGAGATATACAACAATTGTAGGAATCTGTTCTTTTTTCTTCAAATCTTCAACACTTTGTGCCTTTGAGTCAATGACCTCCTTAGCCTCCTCATTATGTCATTCTTATAGTTTTTCTTCATCTCCTTCTGTAGATGCTGCCTCTGATTCAACTTCAGACTTGAAAATAACTTCTTTGCTAGCCTCCATGGGCCCATTTTTCTTACTAAGAGACACATCCTGCATTGTAATTTTCTTTTTCTTGTACCACAACTTCAAAAACTTTTTTTTCACATTAATATTAGTGGTAACCATTGATTCTATCCAAGGATATCCCAAAACAATATCCACTTCATCCATATCCATAACATAAAAATCTGAATGCAACCCATATTTATCCACACTAACCTTCAAATATTTAAAAATTTGAACATTTTTACCCTTAACTTGTGTGCTTTGGATATTCTTGGCAGGAATTTGCAATCTATTAACCAACTAAACATTGATAAAATTATGTTGGCAACTAGGGTTAATAGAAATAATGACATTTTCTTTGTGAATACAACCATGAACCTGTAATATAGATTTGTCACCTGAAAATAAACTCTTCTTTCTCCCTTTAGCAGCATGAGACCATTTATCTAAAATATTTTTTTCAAGTTATTCATCAGAAAGTGCCATCAATTGGCTATATCTATGTGATTGCCACCAAATGACCGCATCATCTTTTAAATAACATGATACCCCATGTTTTCAATTCTCTTTCGAAAATGACTTCAAGTATTTTATGAATTATTAAATATTAGGGCAATCATCTTTTCCAGTAAAAAACATCATTCTTGGGATAAATCTTGAACAAATACTAGGATTAAAAATAACTTACTGCAGAAAATCGCGGCTTTTTCCGGAAAAACCCTGAAAAACTGTTGAATTTAAAATGCTCATAACTTTACTTCCCGGACTTTGTTTCAGCTGATTGTTTTTTTGAAATTGGGTATTTTTCTGAGAGGAATTCAAAAACCCAATTTGTTTTTCTAAATTCATCTCATAAATCTTCATATATGAACCTGAAGTGCGTCGCCCTTTTTTTTCCTAGAAAATATCTGAAAAAAAAGGAGCAAAATATTCTTCCCTTCTTTGCCCAAGGAAAGTGCTTTGATACCAATTGTTAAGTACCTATACCAGATCTAAACATAAATATCAAAATAAATCCACAATATCAACAAGAATAATTCAAACCATTCACCATAACATGAACACAAGATGTAGACAAAACCCTTGAGGTAGGGTAACACCATATATTAATCCTTATGGAAGGATAAAACTCCTCAAGCAATCCTTTCTTGTACAATCACAATATTCTTCCCTATGTTTCATTACATTACTTACACTTATTTATATAGCTCTCTCTATCTCCTATGAACCTTCTAGAGAGCCTTCTCACATTTATTACATTTAACTACCATAGTGGACCTTTATTAATATAATGGACCTAGTCCACCTTACATTGAATGCCCACATTCTCATATATTAAATGACTTCCACTAATAATACATAACCACACTCCCATTGGGTACCTCCCTAGGTACCCCATATTACCTCTCTAGGTATACTACATAACATTTGACTTGATATTAAAAGAGTTAGCGAAGCTCTAGAGTAGAAAGTAGAGGCAATATGAGCATAAAAATGCACCTTAATAAATACATCCAAATAACATTATGGCATTGAATAGTATTTGTTGGGTGAAGGGTATGACAAGAGAAATTGAATATGCACAAAACCAACATTCCAAAATGTTACTAGGTTCTGAACATGTTAGAATTTAAATTACACAAAATTATTGTCTTGAACAATTTACAAAATTTTTGTCTAATCTACACAACTATCTACTAACAATGATGGTTTATGAGAGCCACAGTACCAAGTGTAACCTAAATTAAACAAAACCAAAGTACTAAGTGTAACCTCTCTTTCCCTACTTTTACTTTCTTCCTCTACAAAATCTCCTTGACATCTTGTGTCCAAGATATGATAAGAGAGGATTGTTTTCACAAGCAACTAATCTTCCAATGAGTATCTAATTAGGGATTAAAGGTTTATTTTTGCACATTGTTTTCTTGCAAGACAATTCATATGTTTTCAAAGCTTGAGGTGATTAACTTAAGGTTTTTTCTCTCGTTTACACTCTCAAAACCCACTCTCCAAATTGATGTTTTGATTTTTTGCACGATTAAATGGATCCAAAATGTTTCTTTTGTTACAAAGACATATTCCCAATTCGTATAAACAAAATAGAAAACATCATGCTTGCATGCACATGCTATGATATACCAAAAAATTAAAATCCAGGTGCTGAAAACCATGTTGCTTCAACCAGGAATCAAAAGCACAAAGTAGAGACACTAGCCATTGTTAATTAATACTCTCTCCAGACATCCATAAATTTCCCTACATTTTGTAAGTAGCAAGGTGGAAAGGAGGAAAAGCAATGCTACAATATCGTTGGTTTCAACTCTTACTTCTCTATCACAATTAAGTTGGTTTCAACTCTTGCTTCTCTATCACAATAAAAAAATTTCATTCTTTGCACCAAAACATTTGTAATTCAAAATTTAGCACTTTGATTGATACTATTATTAGGATCCCACTACCTAAACATGAATCCAGAAAGCTCAAAGGAAAAATGACAACAAATCCATAAGAAGGTTTTTTTCATAAACCTTGAAAGAATTATGACAGTGTGTGATAAGTTAGGAAGCACGTGAATAAATCTTTAATGCTTCTTAGTGTTTGAATGTGATAAATAGGATACTTAAACCATATTCACAAGGTTACTTACAGGTCAATGAACTTATAGCAAGAATGAAGATTGCTTACAAGTCAATGAACTTATAGAGAGAATACTATTTAATAAATAGTAGAAGTTTTTATTGATAAACAATTAAAGAACTTACCATGCAAGTGACATACACTAGCTGGACAAAAAATTAAGCTTCTCAAAGACATAAGTTTAAGATATGAACAGGAAAATTCATTGATCTAAAAGGAAATGGCAGAAATAAAATTAGTGTACACTAAGTATATTTGATATTCTCATAGTTAATGTCTCATCACTATTTTCTTTTTTTTAATAATTTTGACAAATTTTTAAAATTTTAATATAATTATTAATTGTAAAAAAAAGTCATGTATATTGTTAAGTAGTTTTTTATGCTGAATTTTTTTATATATTTCTATTTTAATTACATTCCTAATCCATTTTTTTTTAATAATTTTTAAAATTTTTGTATAATTATTAATTGTAAAAAAAAAGTCATGTATGTTAAGTAGCTTTTATGTTGAAGTTTTTTTTTTATATTTATATTTTAATTACATTCCTAATCCTATTACATTAGGAAACTTTGTCGGATAAATGACAATTTACAAGCCTTGTTTTATTTTATTTTATTAAAATATTGATTCCAACTTTACACATATTCCTTTACAAATTGTTTAAATATAATAAACTTTATCTGCTCAAGTGATTATCCTTGTATATGTAACTTCAGATTCATCTATTGTTGTGAAATGGAAATGGAACTATGACGAAGACACACATAACGCCCCTCATTGAGTACATTTATTTCCAATTGAGCATGTGAATTTTTTATTTTTATGTTTTTTACATGGCGAACAGTAAGGGCGTATATACCACCTGCTGCAGCTGCTCAACCTCTCAAGAATAAGAGGATAAATTGTCTAATCAAAATTATTTCACACCTTCCATTAATAAAATATCAAATAATTAGTTTTCAAAATTATTTAAAAATACTTATTATTTAATATATAATGTTTAACCTTAGAATTCATGATAAAATTAGGTTTACTAATACATAGTCAAGCAAGAGGTTGACTGAAAAGCAATTACAATCTGCATATGGAGCATATGGAGTCCTCATTTAATCTTTAATAAAGTTTTATTGGATGAAATTCAATCTGATTAATGTTATTATATAATATTATATGGAGTCCTCCGAAAAGTCATTTTCATGTTAAAAAAAAAAAAAAAATTAACTTTCAAAGTTTAATATTAGAATTTCAAAAATAACAATTTTAATTGTATTATAAAATTATTTGTTTATTATTTTATTAGTTGAAAATATTAAATGACAAATTTTATGTGGTTTTGGTATCTTTTGTTATGTTATATCAAAAATTAAGAAAAATATAAAAAATTCATATCTTATTTCATTCTTATTATCAATTTCTTTTTTAAATAATATTAAATATTGTACAATCATCTAATTATTTTAATAATCCTAATTATTTTAATAATGATAATTCATATTTTTCTTTTTAAATAGCTATCCTTCAAATATGGCCTTTAAAATGATTTTCTACTAAAGTTTATCTTCAAAGTTTATTCTTATTAGAATTAGTAACGATGTTAAAAACACAAATTACAATTAACTTTTAAATTCTAATTTACTTGGTAACTTTAATTATGCACTTTTAATGTTTCAATTAATGAATTATGAGAGTAGCCAACATTTTTCCCTTGAGTATATAAAGTAAAATATTGAATATGCATATAAATGCGTTCACCATGGGTTGTTTTTTATTTTTTCTACATATTATTGTTACATATTATTGTTACATATATAGAGTTTTCCAATTTTCCTTACAATTATTGATGCAATGCTTAATCCAATGGTACTCATCCACAAAGTAAGATTAAGATAGCAATAAACAACAACTACCATTAAATTTAATACAACATTTTTTTTTTTTTTAATATTTGAAACTCAATACATATCAACCCATATATAATTATAGTTAAATCTTTTTACACTTTTACATTAAACAATTAAAAACTCTATTATTATTCACTCTCATACTTAGTAATAAAAAAAAATTAAAAATTAAAAACTGATTCCTTGAAAGAGAACCTAACTATTTTGATTTATCAAAAAAAAATTACATCTTACAAAATTTGGTAAGTGGCCTTTCTCCTATAATGAGCTCTAACCTACTCATTAGTTTTTATGCAATTAAACCTTTATCAATTAATAAGTATGATTATGATTATTATAACATATTATAATAAAATATAAGGAGTTCTATAAACAAAAAATTATTATTAACAATTTTTTCATAATTATTTAATTTTTTCATTTTAAACTGTGTATAACTATTATATTAAAGTATTTCTAAAAGATAGGTATAAATAACTTTGTTGCAAATTTCACTTATTTTATGGTGATCTATTTTGTTATATCAGTTAGGACATATACCCACAATTTTTTTGTGTGAATTGTATGTAGTTTAGGAAAAGTAACATTAGTGACAAAACTGTTTATACCTAGTTTCTTAGAAATGTTTTAATGTAATAGTTCTATTTAGTTCAAAGAAAAAAAGTTAAAATAATTAATAAACATATGAAATTTGTAATAATGTATTACTTATCGATATCCTAAAAACAAAAGAGAAGTGACACTAGTTACTCCATGCATTTAAAAGTTAAAATAGAATTTGAAGAGCTGTAGGTGTTAGTAACTATTAACAATGCCACAAGTATAAATTGAAGTCTTCAAAGTCTTTCAAAAATAAATTGAGGAATAAAAGTTGTGGCATATTCATTCTATCCATAACACTCCAAAGTACGACCAAACTAGAACACACATGTTCTTCTTATACAATTTTAAGTAAGGACGAAATCTTGGTCTTGTGCAATGCGTCACGGAGATAGAAAGTTTCATGCAGTGTGATATGTTGTGCTAAGAGTAATTTTATAAGAGATACATTGTGTGAATACAATTTTTTGGTTCATGTGATACATTGCAAGGCAATAAAGAAAATAAAATGAAGGGTAAAATCAACGTATTGCACACAAATAAATTTCCGTGCAACATGACATATCGTAGGAAAATTAAGTTTCATGGGATACACCGCAAAGGAGGAAATCTTGGTCTTGTGCAACATCTTGCAAAGACATAAATCTTGTTACAATGTTATATTCGCTCTAAGAGTAATTTTATGAGCGACACATCGCGTGAATGAAAACTTTGGGTTCATTTGATACATTGCAAGGAAAGAAAGATTCAGAGAATGAAACAAAGAAAAATGCAAAGAAGTTCTTTTAGAAATAGAAATTTCTTTATTGCGATGAAGGAAAGTTTGGAGCTAAATTTTGGCGTCATGCGACATATCGCGGGAAAATGAAGTTTGGTGTGACATGACATATCAAGGGAAAATGAAGATTGGTGTGACACAACATATTGTTTGAAAATGAAGTTTCCTGCAATACACCGCAAAGGAGGAAATCTTGGTTTCATATGACATTTGGCAGAGACAAAAAGGTTTTTGTAGTGTGATATGTTGTGTATGGAAATAGATTTTGGGTGTGATACGATACAGGGAAAAAGACTTTTGGTGCGACATTTTGGGAAACTTTACTTTGTCGCGATGCTTTAAACTTTGTGTGTGAAAAGTTTTCTTGTGCGATATTTCGTATCACATAAAAATTTCGGTGTGATGTGTCGCACCTAAATAAACTTGGTTCTATACCTAACAAATCCATAATGATCGTTAGTATGTGTAAGTAGAAGGTTCAAACTTTGCTCGAAAGACCTCATATTAATTTTATCAATTTAAGATTTTCCAATATTCAAGTGTATGGTATTTGTTTTTAGGGACATGAGTAAAGTTTCAAACTAGGTCTTCGATTTTCCCACCTGGTTATCTTCTCTAGCATCATTGACCACTATGTAAGCTCAAGTGATTTGATGCCACACAAATTAAGTTTTATTATCTTTCAAACTAACTTGTTTTTCCATTGCCCTTGCCTTGTTCTATAGTGTGATAGAAAACAATACCCTACAAAAAGAAAACCAATAAATGAAAGAATGGAGTGACCAAGAGTTATAGAAATAGATAAGGCACATAAAGACTACATATATAAATCAATATAAGTGTGTAGACTTAAGACACATTATGCAAATGTGCTTAATCAATCAATTATAATAAAACAATAGGAATCAAAATTTAGAGGCAATTATCTTTGCGGTTATTGTTGTGTGACATGTAAATGGATGCAAATGAATATGTCACATAATCATTATTAATGAACCTATACATACTTGAAGATTTTTATGTATATTTAAAATATTTTTTTTTTAAATGTTGTTTTCTATTTTTTATTGATTTTTATTTGTACATATATTATAATTCTAAAATGTATAGACTTTTTGTTTTTGGTATTAGTTTTTATTGTCTAGTCCATTTGAAAAACAACTTTTTATTATGCATAAGTCCATAAAAAATCTACAAACTAAAAAAATTTGATTATGTTAAGACTTAATGTTGGACTTTGTTATTTTTTACTCTAATAATTTAAAAATACATATAAAAATAACATTAAAAAATATGGAAAATTTTCATATAGATTTGTTTAAAAAAACTACACCATTTTTAATAAATTATGGATGCACCTACAATAATTCTTTGCGATCAATATTTTTTTTTTTTAAATATCGATTACAAATAAATTATAATGCACCTCTAATAATTCTTTGTGAAAAATAAATTGTTGTTTTCAAAGTATAATTACAAATAAATTATAATGGTTACAAACAAGTTATAATTCTTATAACTCCATAACATTACGAAGCTTTCTCTATTAAACGGATCTATCATACTTATTTGTTGTGGATGTCACTATCATGATAAAAACTATATATTTGATGTAAATTATAATGGTTACAAACAAGTTATAATTCTTATAACTCCATAACATTATGAAACTTTTTCTATTAAACAAATCTATCATACTTATCTGGTGTGGATGTCACAATCATGATAAAAATTAGATATTTGATGTGATGTCACTATCAAATCTTTTTTATCATACTTATCTTTGATGTGGATGTCAGTATCAAGATAAAAGTTTAGATATTTGATGTTATCATACTTATTTTTGATGTGGATGTCAGTGTCAAGATAAAAGTTTAGATATTTGATGTGAATGTTACTATTAAGAAAAAAAATCTTTGATGTGGATGTCAGTATCAAGATAAAAGTTTAGATATTTGATGTGAATGTTATTATTAAGAAAAAAATAAATTGAATAACATTTTAGAAAAAAAAATTGGATAACATTTAACATTTAAGAAAAAAAAAATGGATAATATGCTTTGATAGCGTTTCAAATAATAGGAATGGAAGCATGCAAAATCCACTAAGAAAACCAGATTATGTGCATGTGAAAAATACGAAAAAGAAAAAATAGTTATGATATCATGATAGTATGAAAACCCTAACTTCTACATTGATTATCACTAATAAAAATGCATAATTTGTCATTATATGGGTATATGGAAGTAAGTTTTGTAATAAATTTGTTTTCAAATGGTGTTGTCTAATTGTTTTAAGTTTTGGCTTTTTGTGTAAGATAAATCTGTATGAATTCACAATTTTCTGTTGTTTAAATTTGCATTTCTGAATCCAGAAATAGATTCAGTGTGATCCGGAAATAGATTCAGTGTGCTGAAATAATTATTAACAATTTTTTCATAATCACTTTATTTTTTCCTTTTTAACTGTGTACAATTATTACATTAAAATATTTCTAAGAGGCATTTAGTGCAAATTTCACTTTAGTTTAGAGAATTTAAAGTGATATTTAACAAGTAACACTAGCGACAAAACTGATTATACCTAGTTTCTTAGAAATGTTTTAATGCAATAGTTTTATTTAGTCCAGATAAAAATGTTAGAATAATTAATAAACATATGAAATTTGTAATAATGTATTTCTTATGCATAGCCTAAAAACAAAAGAGAAGTGACATTGGATACTCCATGCATTTAAAAGTTAAAATAGAATTTGTAGAGTCATAGATGTTAGTAACTATTCACAATGTCACAAGTATAACTTGATGTCTTCAAAGTCTTTCAAATATAAATTGAGGAATAAAAGTTGTGGCATATTCATTCTATCCATAACACTCCAAATTATGACCAAACTAGAACACACATGTTCTTCTTATAAAATTTTAGGTAAGGAGGAAATCTTGGTCTTGTGCAACGTGTCACGGAGATAGAAAGTTTGATGCAGTGTGATATGTCATGCTAAGAGTATTTTTATGAGCAATACATTGCGTGAATGAAATATTTTGGTTCATGTGATACATTGCAAGGAACTAAAGAAAATAAAAACAAGGGTAAAATCAATGTATCACACGAAAATAATTTTTAGTGCAACATGACATATCGTAGGAAAATCAAGTTTCATGTCATACACCGCAAAGGAGGAAATCTTGGTCTCATGCAACATCTTGCAGAGACAACAATCTTGTTACAGTGTGATACGTCGCTCTAAGAGTAATTTTATGAGCGACACATCATGTAAATGAAAACTTTGGGTTCATGTGATACATTGCAAGGAAAGAAAGATTTGGAGAATGCAACAAAGAAATATGCAAAGAATTTCTTTTAGAAATAAAAATTTATGTGTTGCGATGAAGACAAGTTTGGAGCTAAATTTTGGTTCCATGTGACATATCGCAAGAAAATGAAGTTTTGTGTGACATGACATGTCGTGGGAAAATGAAGTTTTGTGTGACGCGATGTATTGTAGGAAAATGGAGTTTTGTGCGATACACCGCAAAGGAGGAAATCTTGGTTTTGTATAACATGTCGCAGAGATAAAAAGTTTGTTGTGGTGTGATATGCCATGTAGGGAAAGAGATTTTGGGTGGGATACGACACAAGAAAAAGGAATTTTGGTGCGACATTTCTGGAAACTTTACTTTGACGTGTCAATTAAAACTTTGTGTGCAAAACATTTTCTTGTGCACCATTTCGCATCACATAAAACTGTCGGTGTGATGTGTCTCACCTAAAGAAACTTGGTTCTATACCTAAAAAAACCATAATGATATTTAGTATGTGTAAGTAGAAGGTTCAAACTTTGCTCAAAAGACCTCATATTAATTTTATCAATTTAGGATTTTCCAAGATTCTGGTGTATGGTATTTTTTTTTAGGGACATGAGTAATAATTCAATCTAGTTCTTCAATTTTCCAACCTAGTTATTTTCTCTAACATCATTGACCACTATGTAAGCTCAAGTCATTCGTTGTCACACAAATTAAGTTTTATTATATTTCAAACTAAATTGTTTTTCCATTCCTCTTGCCTTGTTCTATAGTGTAGTGTGATAGAAAACAATACCCTACAAAAATAAAAACAATAAATGAAAGAATGGAGAGACCAAGAGTTATATCAATAGATAAGGCACCTGAAGACTACCTATATAAATTGATATAAGTGTGCAGACTTAAGACACATTATGCAAATGTGCTATGTGACCTGCACATTGTGCAAATGTGCTATATGACCTGTGTATGGATGCAAATGAAAATGTCACATAATCATTGTTAATGAACCTATACATGCTTGAATATTTGTATCTATATTTAAAATGCTCATTTTTTATGGAAAAAATATTGTTTTCTATTTTTTTATTGATTTTTATTTGTACATATATTAAAATTCTAAAATACATAGGTCTTTTATGTTTGGCATTATTTTTTTGTTGTCTGGTCCATTTGGAAAACAACTTGTATGATGCATAACTCCATAAAAAGACCTACACACTAAAAACAATTGATTAATTATGTTAAGACTTAATGTTGGACCTTGTTATTTTTTATCCTATTAATTTAAAAATACAATAAAAAATATGGAAAAATAGTAATACATAAGAACAACTACAAATTTGTTGCAAGAAATTTTGTCATACAAATTTGTTTCAAGAAACTACACCATATTCTAATAAGTTATGCATGCACCTCTAATAATTCTTTGTGATCAATAAATCTCTAATAATTCTTTGTGATCAATAAAACAAATTGTTATTTTTCAAATATCTATTACAAATAAAAATAAGTTATAATGTTTATAGCTTCATAACATTATGAAGTTTTCTCTATTAAACAGATTTATCATACTTATCTTTGGTGTGGATGTCACTATCAAAATAAAAATTAGATATTTCATGTGGATGTCACTATCAAACAGATCTATCATACTTATCTTTGGTGTGGATATCACTATCAAGATAAAAATTAGATATTTGGTGTGGATGTCATTATTTCTCTATTAAATATATCTATCATACTTATCTTTGATGTGGATGTCAGTATCAAGATAAAAAATTTCAATATTAAATGGATCTATCATACTTATTTTTGATGTGGATGTCACTATCAATATAAAAGTTTAGATATTTGATGTGAATGTCACTATTAAGAAAAAAAATTAGATAACATTTAATGGTTACAAAATGTTATGTAAAAATAATTTCTTATAAGAATTGTTTGATGAAAGAATCCTTAAAATATCTATGCTTTATGTTTTGAATGTGTTTCAAATAATAGGAATGGAAGCATGCAAAATCCACTAGGAGATCCACATTACTTGCATGCGAAAAATATGTTTGAGTTAATGTTTGCATTAATGTAATGATCAGATTTGGGAGTTTGTTAGATCTAGGAAAGATCTTAGATTCCATTTAGGTGTGTGGTTGAGATATTATTTCATCAAATAGATTATATGGTTAAGATAGTCAATATATGTTAAGGCCAAGATTAATGTATTTATATATATAATGTTTCATTAATTTAATAAAATACTTAAAATAGATTTTAGGTGAATAATATTTCCTCTCCCTATTTCTAAATATTCTTAACTATTAATATTCCTCATTAAAATTGTCAATTTAACTGTTCCATTAAAAATTTCTCAAAACCATCAATATTCCTCATTAAAATTAATCATTAAAAATTTGACAATTTGAATGTAAGATTAAAAATTTCTCAGAACCATCAATATTCCTTATTAAAATTTCCAAAACAAAAGTTGTCAAAATTTTGTTAAAACTATCAAAATCACTTACTGTTTAGTTTTGAAATTCCAAAATAAAAACAAATAATATGACTGTTATTATTGTATGTCATTGTAAAATAAAAACAAATAATGTCAATGTTACTATTATTGTGAAGATAGAAAACAAATAAATCACTTACTGTTTAAGTTTGAAATTCCAAAATAAAAACAAATAATATGACTATTATTGTATGTCATTGTAAAATAAAAACAAATAATGTCAATGTTACTGTTATTGTGAAGATAGAAAACAAATAAATCACTTACTGTTTAGTTTTGAAATTCCAAAATAAAAACAAATAATATGACTGTTATTGTATGTCATTGTAAAATAAAAACAAATAATGCCACTGTTATTGCGAAGATAGAAAACAAATAATTCGTGCAACTTTTATAATAAAAGAAAAAAATCTTTGAAATCCGTCATCCTTGTTTTTAATATATATTTTTATAATGTATTAACGTTTGATAAGAAACTACATATTTTGTTTGGTATATTAAGTTGTAAACCACGATAATTATCAAATCTAAATATTATAAATTTGGAAATATTTTATCCATCACAAATGTTTTTTAAAAACTTTAAGCCATTGAATATTTATTTTAAAAATGTATTGTAATATATATATATTCCACTTTATTGTTAAAGTATTTTTATTGGTTTTTTCCATGATCTTAGTTATTGTTAAACAAGCTTAGTTTGATATTGATATTATTATTAATATTATCAATATGAATTGAGCTTGATATTGATATTATTTGTGTAGCTGAAACTTGGGAGAATGAGGAGTTTAAGGTCCCTAGCATGGAAGGATTTGTCTTGTGGTAGGCATGGAACAACAAATATCATTATAGAGGGATAGGAGGCATAGCTTGTTATATTAGAAAGAACATTTCTCCTTACATTCAACTTCATAAAATTGACCCTCTTAATTAATAAATTTGGATAGAAATGTCAGACACCAATGCTAAGAAGATGTATATAGAAATTTGTTATTTTGCACCTATTAATTCTACTTTTTATAAGAAAAATAATCTAGATAAAAATTGTCCCTATAATAATTTAGAACAAGATATTTATAATTTGAAAAATGAAGGTAATATCACCCTGCTAGGAGACTTTAATGCTAGGACTGCAACTAAATAAGCTACTCTTTTAAGTAATGAGTCCAACCATAATCCTTTATGGCTAGATAAGGACCTTGTTTTATCTAATAGCTACAAAAGAAGCTCCGAAGACTTAATTGAGAACTTGTTTGGTACTAAGTTGGTTAAGCTCTCCATCTCTTAAGACCTAATAATTTGAAATGGAGTAATGAAGTGGCCAAACTCCAACCAGATGACCTGTATTCATGGGCTAGGTAGTAGTGTTGTAGATTATGTGATATGTGATATCCCTGTTTCCAACCAAATAACAACTTTTGACCTTTTAAATGACCATGAGCCTCACTCTGATCATAAACTTTTAACTCTAACTCTAAAATTTTCCATGCATAGGAGCACCATTGAAGAGAATTCTGATAATCAAAGGAATTTGCGCTTTAACAAAAGTAAAGTTGGCATTTTCTTAAAGGATTTAAATAGTAAATTAAACCTCCTAACTTATAAGGACACCATTGAAGAACTCTATCATAATTTTACAACTACCCTTTCCACTTCTATTAACAAGTTCTCTTTCGAGGTGTCCTATAAAAAGAATAATA
>ML809314.1:103488-116486 GCA_009831015.1 Picea engelmannii | reverse complement strand
TTGGTAAAAAACCATATACATCAATCATTTAATTTATTTAACAATTTACTTTATATTCAAATTCTTTTATTTATTTAACAATTTATCTTCTATTCAAATTCTTTTATTTATTTAACAATTTATCTTATATTAAAATTCTTTTATTTGGTTTTTGGTTTTTAAAAATATGATAGATTTTTTAATATATTTTATTTGGATAGGATAAATCTGTTTTTATTTATTTAACAATTTATCTTATATTCAAATTATTTTATTTGGTTTTTAAAAATATGATAAATTTTTTAATATATATTTTTTTAGATAGGATAAATCTGTTTCATATCATATTTTTTTTTCGATGTTATTTAAAGATATATAGGGATAACATTTTTTATGAGGTTGAATAGTATTCTTACTAGATTCACAGGATTCTTGCTATATCACAGGAGAAATATATTCTAGGAGAAATAAAACAAGTATATTGTAGTTTTTATGTTTTGGTATTTTTCATTAAAATTTGATGATATAGTCCCCGAGATGTAGGACAGTCGGTGACGGAGTGTGTTGGTGGCTCAGGCCGGGTGCGATCCCCGGGTGATTTTGACGGCTTAGATGCCCCTGAGTCGCGGTTTCTCAAGCCACAGGTTAATGTCCTGCACAAATTAACAAACAAAAAAAAAAATTTGATGATATAAATTTTTGTTAGATTTAATTTTTTATTATTTAAATTGTATTTTTTAATGTATAAATGGATTTAAGATGTTGAAAAATTACTAGAATATTTGGATTTTAGAAATTTAATTACTTAAATTTATAGATCCAACAATTTCTCAACTAATTTTGAATAAAATTAAATATATAATATGACCATAAAAAATTAAATAAATAAATTTAAAATACTATAAAATTCAAAATAAAACAAAATCTTAATAAAAAATCAAATTTAAATAAATTAATTTATTTATAATTTTTGTGTTAATCAGAGTTCATTTTCAGTGCTGCTACGGCTATGGCAGCTTCTCGGGATTTTCTAAAAAAATTGCAGCTATTAGGGTTCAAAGTTCAAACGATTTTGGCGCCGATTTGTTTCTTTGAGTAACTTTGACGTCTACTCTACATAAGTTTGACTTGATCTGTTAATAGTATTAAAAACATTTATTTTCTTATAAAACATAAATTGGAGAACAAATGTACATAAGTTTGACTTGATTTGTTAATGATCTTAAAAATGTTTATGATTTGATATAAAAGAAATGCTAAGAATTTTAAATTTTGTAAATATCAATAACCAACAAAGACATGATAACTCTAACCAACAAAGACATGATAACTCTACTTAGCCATTTTTATCGTGAGATAAGGGGTATTCATATAGACCTATGAAATTAACTAGAACATGAAACAACAATATTATCACTAAAAGTGAGAGCAAAATGACCATCACTTTATTTAGAATAGGAGGAAGGCTTATATATGTATGTGTTATTACACGATGGTTTGAATGGGTCAAGATACAACTAGCTTCTAAAAGCTAGTTAGCTAGATTTGATCAACTACTTCCTTGGGACTTGTGCCTAGTTGTTCTTGCCCTCCAATACGCTAAGAAAACGAGCCTTCCAAGAATCCAATTGACTGAGGGAGTCTGCCTTCCTTGGGATTCACGTGGATGTTTGTTGGGTTGCCCAGTTCCTCCCTATTTAAGATCGGAAGTGTCCCTACTTTTGTCAGCAAATGAGGAAAATGCTTGTGCATGGAAGCTTCCGAAAACCATTTAGTCTGAGTAGGAGTTTGGTCTGTGCACCCAAGAAGGTAAGAGGTATGTTTTTTATGATGGGTGGTGGTATGGCGAGTGTCAAGTAAGGTGTTTTGTAGCAAGGGAGGCTGGAAATTAGGGATTAACTCGATAGGATGAGAGACTCTGGCATTATCTTCTAGCAATGGGGGTTCATAGTATTTCAGACTGTTCACATTCACTACATCATGAATTCCTAGTTGGGGTGGGAAGTCAAGGTGATAAGCATTGCCTCCAATCAGTTAGAGAATAATATAAAGGCCATATCGAAGAGGCTTCATTTTATGACGACGTTGGGATTTAAAACATTGGTGTTCCATGTAAAACCATGTTTTATCACTAGGAGTAAAAACCATAGGGGAACATTGAGAATCATGGTGGGATTTGTAGCGTTGTTGGGTTGCCTTTAGCACTTCAAATAATTGGGAATGTTTGCGTGCTAAATTCTGCAAAAATGAAAGGGCAAAGATTTTTTCTTTTTGTTATTGTGGAGTGCTAGAAGGTTGCAAGGTGAGAGGAAGTTCATAAGGGGCTAAAGGTTGATATCCAAAGCATGCTTCAAAAGGAGATATCCTAGTATAAAGATGTACAACACGATTATAACTATGTTGAATGACATGGAGGGTTGTATCCCACTATTTGGTTTTGACAAATTGAATGTAAAGATCATGGACAAGGCTACGATTAACTACCTTGGTTTGGCCATCCGTTTAGGGATGGAAAGCAATAGAATATTTGATTTGAAAACCCAGTAAATCCCACAATGTTTTCTAGAAGGTGTTGAGAAAGATATCATCACGATCATAGATGATGCTAGTAGGAAGTCCAAAGAGTGTCCAAACATGATGAAAGAACAAGTATGTGGTTTGGGTAGTAGTAGTGGTCTTAGTCTAAGGGATAAAAGGAGCCATCTTGGAGAAACAAAAAATAATAACCTATATCACATCATGTTTGTGTAAGTTGATAAGTAAACCACTAAGGAAATCCATGGAAATAGAGTCCCAAGGGCGGGAAGGCAAAGGAAGGGGTTGATACAAACCAAATTTATGATTGGCAGGTTTGTGCTAACTACCCAAGGCACAAGAACAAATGAAATTCTCCACTTGACAAGTCATAGAAGGCCAAAAGACATACCGCAAAAAGTGTTAAACGATTTTTAAAGACTCAAAATGGCCACCATAGGACAAAGCATGGGGCTCTCTAATCAAAGTAAGATGATCTTCAGAAGATGGGACACATAATTGGTTGATTTTATATAGTCACCCATCTTGAATTGTATAATCCATAAATGGTGTTTGATTGACCTCAGTGGGATGTTGCACAACAACCCATAACTCTTCAAAGAAGGGATCATAAGAACAGAGAGGCTTCCAAACCTCATAGGTCACACAACACACAATTGGGAGTTCAAGTACCTATGCAGGGGGTCGGCTCAAGAGATCAACAATTCGATTAAATGAGCCCTTCTTGTATTTAATCACCAAATGAAGCTGCTAATTGTAAGTGGCCCACTTTAAACGACGTTTCTCATGTATCTTAGTCTGATAATTGATGAAAATCAATGGATGATGATATTTGTGGAGGATTGTTTCTTTCCCTAGGATGTAATGGCGTTGTTGTTTCAATGCTTGGACCATACTATATAACTCTTTGTCATAAGTGTTATAATTGAGTTTGGCATCGGACAATGTCTCGAAATGGTATGCAATAGGTTGTCCTCCCAATTTAGGAACTGCGCCAATAACATATTGAGAGGCATCCATTTCAATCTCAAAGGGAGATTGAATATCAGGTAAACGAAGTACAAGAGAAAAACAAAGGGCATTTTTGAGATCCTAAAATTGTTGTTGTGCCAAGGGAGACCATAGAAAATTATTTTGGTTGGAAAGTCAATCAAGAGGGTGTGATAACTGAGAGAAGTTAGCAATAAACCACCGATAAAAATTAATGCCACCCATAAATCTCTTGAGTTCCAAAGCTAAGTGAGGCGTTGGCCACTGTGCAAGATCCTAGACTTTAGTGGGATCTAGGGTAACACCCTTAGTGGAGACAACAAAACCCAAATATTGAACCGAAGGTTTCCCAAAAGAAGATTTATTACATTTCACCTACAGTTTGTGAGTGTGCAATAATTCTAGCACAATGCACACATATCACAAATGATCCTCCCAGGTCTTGCTAAAGACCAATATATCATCCAAATAGATCACCACAATTTTCCCAAATGTTCTATGAAAATATCATCGATTAGCCTCATGAAAGTGGCCACGGCGTTATTAAGGACGAATGGCATAACCATCTATTCATAAATCCCAAATTTGGTTTTGAAAGTTGTTTTCCATGTGTCTTCTACATTCATGCGAACTTGATGATATCATGTTGTAAGATCCAATTTGGTAAAGAAGCAGACACCCTTCACATGATCTAGTAAATCTTCAATGTGTGGTAGAGGGTAATAATTTTTTATTGTGTCCTTATTAAGAGCCTGATAGTTCGTGACTAGACGACATTTTTCAGACTCCTTATGGGGAATGATGAAGGAAGGAGAGAAACAAGGTGAAGAAATCGGTTGGATTTGGATGGTATAAGAAGGTGTTGGAGCTAGCGTTCCACTTCCTCAGCCTCCCGAGGAGCAAGGAAATAAGAAGGTGCATTAGGAAAAGTGGCTCCAGGAATAAGATCAATGGAATGTTTAATGGAATGAACGAGGGGTAATCCGGTGGGAGAAACAAAGACATCATCAAAGGATGTGAGTAAATAATCCATATATGAAGGAATGGCATGAGAGGGACTGTCTTGTTTAAGAGGGTGCACAAAAAAAGGGTAATGGACTTGTTGAGAACAATTTGAAGAACAACAAGTTGGCTGGAAAGTAAGGCATGAGCTTTCAAAGAGGATGAGGTGAGGACATAGGTACAACCATCTTTCTGAAGATGATATTGATGATTGCAAGCATGGTGTATAGGGTGACAAGTTCCAGATAGGGAATACCTAGAAGCACATATGCACAATCCAAATGAGACACATCACAAAGAACAATATCATGTAAAGGGTTGATGGAAAAAGTAAGGGCACAATGTTGCGTCACCATCACATGGGGACAATCCTTATGAACCCAACCCAATTGATAGGGTGTAAAAAGAGGGGTAGTAGGAAGTGGAAATAGTTGCATCAAATCCTGAGAAAAAAAATTCGTTTGGCTACCATTGTCGAGGATGAGCATGGCCAAAGATTGTTTGATCTGGAAATTGTGAGTAAATAAAGGTGCTTGTGAATAATTTGGGAATTGGTGGCCATAAGTAGAAGAGAAGGGTCTGGTTTTGTAGGATTCTCGAAGGTGATCAACGTAGCGTGCATTGTGCTAGAGGAGGGCTCATGAGCATTAGTGAATAAAGTTTTGAAAATATTATGATTACAAAGAACATGACATTCAATTGAGGATTGAAACTAAGATTTGTGATAAGAACACCATTTTCTAGTTTTGGGTGATGTGGGAGAGGTAGGAGAAGAAGGAGCTGAGGAAGGGCCAACTTTGGATAAAGGAGAACAAATCCAAGGAGTAATATTTTGCTCCACATCCAAGGCCCAAAGAAATTCCTTTTCTAAGGAAGAGCTTTCAAATAAATCAACCTCTCTGCATACAAATAATAAAACACCAGAGTTAAATTTAACAATGAGTACCTCTTCTGGATCTTGAATCTACAACTAAATGTGGAGCTTAGTAAACACCTCAATGTAGCTTTGTATTGATTGGCCTGAGAGTTGGAAGAGTTGAAACCAATGAGCAAGGAGAGTCTCACTGTACCTCGGAGGATAGAAGAGATTCCACAGTGCTTAAAAAAATGTATCCCAAGAACTAATAGGTGGAGGGGTTTCCACAAGAGGATATTCGAAGTCCACCACCAGAGAGGAGGTATATCTTTGGGCATCCCACCAAGCTTGAACAATTCCTTCCAATTGCAAACTAGCAATCTATATCTTTTATTTTTGTCATGCTTGGGTAGGTCTTGAAATAAGTGGGTAGACTGTGTACTTAGGAATCAATGACCTCACCATTGATATGCCCTAAAACTTTAGGTAGCTGGAAATGAGTATCCAACTGTAGTGGTGTTTGGGAGCTCCGTTGTATCTACATGAGTTCATTTAGAGCAAGAGCCAGATCCTTAATGGGAGAAGATTGCTCAGTTGTAGAATCCTCTCGGGAGGAAGCATTATCTTCATATACAAAAGAAATTGAGATTTGTATTTGAATGTAAATATGGATTTGTAGCCAATTCTGAAGCACACCATCTTGAGCTCAAAAGGGAGGGGAGGGAATAGAAAATCCTAGTGCACCTCTAGCTTCTAAGAACTAGTTAGCTAGATATGATCAACTACTTCCTTGGGACTTGTGCCCAGGGATAATTTTTATGGATAGAAATTTATATAAAAATCTAGAAACATGGGCTAATCTTACTATTCTTTAATATGCAAAGTGTAAAATGTCTGGTGATAGTTTTGTAAAAATATTCAAATTTCTAAGGATTTATATCTATTCTATATAATTTTGGTGATTTTTAAGGTAAAATAATTTTATTCTATGGAATTTGAGCGAATCGCTTTTAGAAAAAATGAAAATTGGCTAATCGTTTTTTGGTAAAAGCCATGGAAAATAAGCCCATTTTTGAAATTTAGCCCCTAAAATCATCTATGCTTCTGCCCCACTATTCTTGTCCTCCAATAAGTTGAGAGGGTGAGCCTTCCAAGAATCTAACTGACTCAGGGAGTGAGTCTTCCTTGGGATTCACGTGGATCTCTGTTGGGTTTCCCAATTCCTCCTTGTTTAAGCCTGGAAATGTCCCCGCTTCTGTCAGCCAATAAGGAAAAATCTTGTGTATGACATCTTCCAAAAATCATTTAGCTTGAGCAGGACTTTGGCCTGTGCGCCCAACAAGGTAAGAGGTATGTTGTTGATGATGGGTGGTGGTATGGAGAGTCTCAAGTAAGGTGTCTTCTAGCAAGGGAGGCTAAAAATCAAGGATTAACTTGACATGATGAGAGGTGGTGACATTTTCTTCTAGCGATGGGGGTTCATAGTGTTTCAAACATTTCACATTCACCACATCATGAATTCGTAGTTGGGGTGGTAAGTCAATGTGATAATCATTTTCCCCAATCCGTTAGAGAATAGTATAAAGGCCATATCAGAGAGGATTTAGTTAGTGATGACGTTGGGATTTAAACAATTGGCGTTCCATGTAAAACCATGATTTATCACCAGGAGTAAAAACCATAGGGGAACATTGAGCATAATGGTGGGATTTGTAGCATTGTTGGGTTGCCTTTAGTGCTTCAGAGAAATGAGCATGTTTTCGTGCTAGATTATACAAAAATGAAAGGGCGAAAGTTTGTTCTTTCTGTTGGCGTGGAGTGCTGGAAGGTTACAAGGTGAGAGGAAGTTCATAAGGGGATAAAGGTTGATATCCAAAGAAGGCCTCAAAAGGAGATATCCCAGTAGAAATATGTACAAACGATTATAACTATGGTGAATGACATGGAGGGTTGTATCCCACTATTTGGTTTTGACAAATTGAATGTGAAGAGCATGGACAAGGGTACGGTTAACTACCTCAGTTTGGCCATCTTTTTGGGATGAAAAGCAATAGAATATTTGAGTTGAAAACCCATTAAATCCCACAATGTTTTCTAGAAGGTGTTGAGAAAGCAATCGTCATGATCATAGATGATGCTAGTAGGAATGCCAACATGTGTCCAAACATGATGAAAGAAAAAGTATGTGGTTTGGGCAATAGTAGTGGTCTTAGTGCAAGGGATAAACATATCCATCTTGGAGAAACAACAAACAATAACCTATATCGCATCATGTTTGTGTAAGTTCATATGTAAACCACTAAGGAAATCCATGGAAATAGAGTTCCAAGGGCAGGAAGGTAGAGGAAGGGGCTAATACAAACCAAATTTGTTATTGGTAGGTTTGTGCTAACTACACAAGGCACAAGCATGAATGAAATGCTCCACTTGAAGAATCATAGAAGGCTAAAAGAAATGTCACTACAAGTGCTAAAGAATTTTTAAATACCAAAAATGGCCACCATAGAAGGAAGAAAGTGCCTCTTTAATCAAAGTAATATGATCTTTAGAAGTAGGGACACATAACTAGTTGAGTTTATATAGCCACCCATCTTAGATTGTATAATTAGAAATGGTGTTTGATTGACCTCAGTGAGATGTTGCACCACAACCCATATCTCTTCAAAGAAGGTGTTAGAAGCATAGAGAGGCTTCCAAGCCTCATATGCTACACAATGCACAACCAAGAGTTCAAGTACCTACGTAGGGGGCCGGATCATGAGATCAACAATTCGATTGGAATTTCCTTCTTGTATTTAATCACCAAATGAAATTGTTGAATGTAAGCGACCCACTTTAAATGACAATGCTCTTGTATCTTAGTCTGATAATTGATGAAAATCAATGGATGATTTGTGTGGAGGATTGTTTCTTTCCCTAGGATGTAATGGCACCACTATTTCAATGCTTGGACCATACTATAGAACTATTTGTCATAAATTCTATAATTGTGTTTGGCATCGGAAAATGTCTCGAAATGGTATGCAATAGGGTGTCCTCCCTAGTTAACAATTGCGCCAATAACATAATGAGAGGAATTTGTTTTAATCTCAAAGGGACACTAGAGATCAGGTAAAAGAAGTACATGAGCATTAAAAAGGACATTTTTTAGAGCCTGAAATTGTTGTTGTGTCGAGGGAGACCATAGAAACTGAGTTTGGTTGGAAATTTGATGAAGAGGGAATGCTAACTGAGAGAAATTAGAAAAGAACCATCGATAAAAAAATAATACCACCCATAAAGCTCTTGATTTATCGTGTTAAGTGAGGTGATCGCCATTATGCAAGAACCTAGACTTTAGAGGGATTTGGACTAACACCCTCAGCAGAGAGAACAAAACCAAAATATTGAACGAAAGGTTTCGAAAAAGAAGATTTATGGCATTTCACTTGAAGTTTGTGAGTGTGCAATAAGTCTAGCACAGTGCACATATAGATCAAATGATCCTCCGAGGTCTTGCTAAAGACCAAGATATCATCCAAATAGATCACCACAATTTTGCCAAATGTTCTCTGAAAATATCATTGATTGGCCTCATGAAAGTGGCAAGGGCATTAGTAAGGATGAATGGCATCACCATCCATTCATAAAGCCCGAATTTGGTTTTGAAAGTTGTCTTACATGTGTCTGCTACATTCATGCGAACTTGATGATATCCTACTGTAAGATCCAGTTTGGTAAAGAAGAGGGAACCTTTCAAATGATCCAGTAAATCATCAATGCTTGGTAGAGGGTAACAATTCTTTATTGTGGCATTATTAAGAGCTCGATAGTTCGTGACTAGGCACCATTTTTCAAACTCCTTCTTGGGAATGATGAATGCAGGAAAGATACAAGGTGAATAAATCGGTTGGATCTAGTTGGTATTAAGAAGGTGTTAGAGTTGGCATTCCACTTCCTCAGTCTCCCAAGGAGAAAGGAAATAAGAAGGGGAATTGGGAAAAGTGGCCCTGGGAATAATATCAATGGAATGTTCAATGGAACGAATGGGGGGTAGTCCAATGGGAGTATCAAATACATCGTCAAAGGATGTGAGTAAAGCATCCATATCTAAAATAAGGGCATGAGAGGGACTGTTTGGTTTAAGAAGGCACACCAAAAAGAGGGAAATGGACTTGCTGAGACTGATTTGACGAACAAAAGGTTGGTTGGAAGGTAAGGCAAAGGATTTCAGAGAGGATGAGGTGAGGACATAGGTACGACCATCTTTCTAAATATGATATTAATTATTACGAGCATGGTATACATGGTGACAAAGTTCTTGATAGGGAATACCTAGAAGCACATATGCGCAATCCAAATGAGACACATCGCAAAAAAAAATGTCACTGAAAGGGCCGATGGAAAAAGTAAGGGCACAACATTGGGTCACCATCACGTGGGGACCATCCTTTTGAACCCAATCCAGTTGGTAGGGTGATGGATGAGGGGTAGTAGGAAACGCCAACCGCTACACCAAATCCTAAGCAACCAAATTCTTTTGGCTATCGTTTTAAAGGATGAGCATGGCCAGAGATTGCTTGATCTAGAAACTATGAGTAAACAAAGGTACTTGTGAAGAATTATGTGAATCAGTGGCCATGAGTAGAAGAGAGGGGTCTAGTTCTGTAGGATTCTTGAAGGTGATCAACTCAGGGAGAACTATGCTTGAGGAGGGCAAAGGAGCATCACCGAATAAAGTATTGATAGGATTTTGATTACAAAGAGTGAAACTAAGATTTGTGATAAGAACACCATTTGCTAGTTTTAGGTGATGTGGGAGTGGTGGGAGAAGGAGGTGAGGAAGGGCCAAATTTGGATAGTGGAGAACAAATGCGAGGAGTGAGCTTTCGTTCCACAACCAATGCCCAAATTAAGGCCTTATCTAAGGAATAGATTTCAAATAAATCAACCTCTTTGCGTATAAATAATAAAATACTAGATTTAAATTTAACAATCAGTACCTCTTCCGGATCTTGAATCTGCAGTTGAATGTGGAGCTTAGTAAACAACTCAATGTATCTTTGTATTGATTGGCCCGAGAGTTGGAGAAGTTGCAACCAATGAGAAAGGAGAGTCTGACTACACTCTAGAGGATAGAAGTGATTCTGCAACTCTTGAAAAAAAGTATCCCAAGAACCTTATAGGTGGAGGGGTGTCCACAAGAGTATATTCAAAGTCCACCACTAGGGAGGAGGTATTTGTTTGGGCATCCCACCAAGCTTGAGAAATCCCTTCAAATTGCAAACTGGTGATATGTATCTTCTTTTTTTGTCATTCTTGGGCAACTCTTGAAATAAGTGGATAGACTGTGTACCCAAGAATCAATGGCCTCACCATTCATGTGCCCTAAAAATTTAGGTAGTTGGAAATGAGTATCCAACTTCAGTGGTGCTAGGGATCTCCATTGGATCTGCATGAGTTCATTCAGAGCAAGATCCAGGTCCTGAATGGGAGAAGATTGCTCACATGTATAATCCTTTGTGGAGGAATAATTATCTTCATATACAAAAGAAACTGAGATTTGGATTTGAATCTGAATTTGGATCTGGAGCCAACCCCGAAGCACACCATCTAGAGCTCAAAAGGGAGGGGAGGGCGTGGGAAATCCTATTTCACCTCTGAAGCTGAAAATCACCACAAAGGACTGGGAAATGGTGGTCTTGAACAAACCCTAGAACATTTCCTAAGAGATGGAGGGTGGAGCCACCGAGAGGGGATTCACCCTGTTGACCAATATCTTATCACGTTCATTCATAAAGGGTTTTTTTTAATTGTGAAAAGTAAGTTCAATATATTGTAGGTATTGGGGGGGGTGTGTGGTCTCAAGTGGTTTATAGGTATTGGGGGGGTATAAAAAGGGGCATCTAGTTAAAATTGTATTATTTTATTGGAAAGATATATTGGGAGAGGGGTTTCAATAAATGTATTTTTGGAGGTGTTTATCAATATCTAGTGAAATTAAGGGTATTATTTAATATCCCACGAATGCATGCGCTATGTCACATGATCACTAAGTGAATACCCTGTGGAAACACCCCTAGGGAACCTTTGGATCTGAAAAATGGGTAAGGGAAGACACTAACAACCCCCCAATTTTTTTTTTGTCTGAAACTCATTGGAGTAGAAGAATCTCATATCGATACTCTGATATCTTTGATCTATGATAAAAATACTCAAGAAATTAACTAAAATAGGAAACAACAATACTATCACCAAAACTGAGAGAAAAATGACCATCGCTTTATTTAGAATATGATACAAGCTTATATATATGACTATTATTACATGATGGTTTAAATGGGTCAAGCTACAACCAGCTTCTAACAAATAATTAGCTAGATCTAATCAACTACTTCCTTGGGACTTGTGCCCAACTATTCATGTCCTCCAACAAGCTGAGAGATTGAGCCTTCCAAGAATCCAGCTAACTGAGGGAGTGCGCCTTCCTTTGGATTCACATGGATGTCGGTTAGGTTTCTTAGTTAGATTTCCATTTTTATATTGGGAACTTAGTTTATGGAATTTTGTCATTGAATATTGTGGTTGATCTTAAAACGACCCAAATCATCAAATATTTTAATAAACAAACGAAAAAAATTAAAACCTTGACTGGCTAGGAAAACTGCACTCATTATAGACAGAGCAATTTGAATACCCATATATAACACCCCAACAACCACCCCCATTGCAACAATCATTAGATGGATATGGAGGGGCCAAATCTTACAGGGAAAAGAGGTAATATTTATAGACACAATTTGACACAATCATTATAATTAGACACAACCCTAATGCAACAATAATTAGATGGATATGGAGATGGAGGGACCACCTCTAAAAGGGAGAAGAGGCAATATTTATAGACACAATTTAACACAATCATTATCATTAGACACATAATTAGGATATTACTTTTGTTAGTTAGTGGATGACTTTCAAGTCTCATTAATGTTAATATATAATTATGTCGAAGGTGTTCTTTTAAGAGGGAGTTCTCTCTCACTTTTTCGTCATCTTTTCATAGCTTAATGATGCATGACATGTGTAGCATCCAAATCGAGTAACCTTACCCACCACGCATCACCAATGGTTTTAAGGCTTGCATTAAAGTCTTGCAACATGTAGCTTAGTAAAGAGAGGACGACACACAAAGATCATCCTCGCAGCAGTTATGATCCAAATTATTTTGAGAACAAAATGAAGGAAGAGATATAACCATGAAATATACAGAGATATTGGGAGATACACATAAATATTGCAATAAACACAGAGATATTGTAATGCACAATTTTTATTAATGACAGAATGTACAAAAACTGTAAAATTACAGAGTGAATGACTCACTAGAATGGTGGTAGCTTATCTCTGAGAAGAGATGTAATGGCTACCCTCATTTGAAAGAATACGATGATGTTTAAAATGAGGCTCAAGAACCCTTTTTAACATAAATAAAATCCAAAACCCTTAACCCTGAAAGATGAAATACCAAAATGTTTGCGGGCCTCGATGGGGGTAGTTGGTACGTCAACTTCCCAAGGGCGTAGATTTTGCATACAATATTCTTTTGGGACGTTCTATACCTCATCGGAAAGGTCTAGCCGAGGAGTACATATTT
>ML809314.1:70603-84163 GCA_009831015.1 Picea engelmannii | reverse complement strand
AAAATCAGTCACTATAAAAATACAAACAAATAATTTTAATTATTGTGAACATGGAAACAAATAATACCTGTATCCAAAACCATGCAATTTATATATGAAAATCAGGTTACAAATAACTTGTATCTTTTGTCATTTTCCATGGAGACACTTTGCCAAAATGGAATAAGCATCCGAATTAAATTCGTGCAATTTTTATAATAAGAATTTTTTTTCAAATCCATACATCATTAGTACTTTTTAATATATATTTTTGTAACATATTAAAAGATAAATGTATTAACGTTTTATGAAATTACACATTTTTAATATATTAAGTTGTAAATCACTCTTTTTAACATGATAATTATTAAATTTATTAGAAATATTTTATCTATCAAAAAAATGTTTTTAAAAAACTCTAAACTATTAGATATTTATCTTTAAAAATCATTGTAGTAATTTTTTTTTTTTTACTTTGTGCTTTTTTTTCATATTTTTTTTTTTACTTTGCTTTTTTTCATAATTAGTTGATTGATGATTAAAATATTTTTATTGAATTTTTTTTATGACTAAGAAAACTAGTCTAAATTCATATTAAATTTGAATTATTATTTTTTTATTAATTTAAATTTGATTTAATTTCTTAATATATAATTTTATATTATTATTTTATTGTATTTTATTTATTTTAATTAAGTTACTTTATTTTAATTAATTAAACTAATTTTATTTTTTCTAATACACTCATAAAAAAATTCCCACTAAGTTCCATTTACATTAAAGTCAAAATTGAAAACATTTTAGAAGAGATAAGAGTTTTAAAATCAATTGAACAATCAAAATAAATTAATTATCTTGAAACATTATAAATCACTGAATAATACAATAAATTAATTATATTGTGACATCATAGATCACTCAAATCTAGTCATGTATTATTGTTTTTTTTTTTTTGTTTGTTAATTTGTGGGGGACATGTTGGCTACGAGATTAACCTGTGGCTTGAGAAACCACGACTCAGGGGCATCTAAGCCGTCAAAATCACCCGGGGATCACACTCGGCCTGAGCCACACCAACCCTTAACATGGTTGGATTTTTTGTCCCCGTGACTTTAACATCACAGAGTGGCTTAACAACACACTCCGTCACCGACTGTCCTACACCTCGGGGACCCATATATTATTGTTTTTAATTGAATGTGGAATTATTAAATAATCTAGGTATATATACATTATTGTTTTTTAATGTATACATATTCTTTAGTTATATTCTCTGAAACTAATGATTTTATAAGTGTTATATGATTAAATTGTTGGTTTGGAATATCATAAGTTTTCATTTATTATGGATGAAATTAGATAAAGGTTTTGAAGTAAGGTATAAGTGATAAGTCAATTAGTCACTAGGGATAGCTTGCATGGCAAGAAGTGCGCACACTTTCTCAGTTTGGGGAGAGGTCACGAGTTCAAGCCTGGCTACCAGTCCCTCGGGCTGCTGCTGCTTTCCACTCCCATATCATCCACTATGTTTCCATTGGAAAAAAAAGAAAGAAAGTGATAAGTCAATTTATGAAAATAATATAAAAATAAGTATTGGAATGTTGATCAAAAACTGTATACATTAATGATTTAATTTATTTTATATTCAATTTTTTTTTATTTTTGGTTTTTAAAAATATTAGTTTTTTTATAATATTTTTTGTTTTTAAAAAATATAATAAATCTTGTTGAGAATATATATATATATATATATATATAGTTTGTGTGCTATAAAATTTTTAAGAAATTAGAATAATATAAAAATAATCACTCAAATTTTTAAATTTAACAATTTTTAATCAGATTTCAAACAAAACTCCCTTAAAAAAATCACAAGGGAAAAACAATTTCCTAACACTTTTAAACTACAACCATATATACCATATATATATCTAATATTATATATAATGTTCTTTTATGAAGTTGAATATTACTCTTATTAGAGTCTTTAAGAGAACAAATATACCACAAGAGTCCTGCTAGATAGGGCAAGAATACCGCCAGATTCTTGCTAGATTCAAGGAGAAAAAACAAGTGTGTTGCAAACTTCAAGCGAAGATAGGGCAAGTATACCGCCAGATTCTTGCTAGATTCAAAGAGAAAAAACAAGTGTGTTGCAAATTTCGAGCAAAGATAGGGCAAGTATACCGCCAGATTCTTGCCAGATTCAAGGAAAAAAAAACAAGTGTGTTGCAGATTTCAAGCAAAGATGGGGCAAGTATACCGCCAGATTCCAGGAGAAATAGAACAAGTATACCGCAAGATTCTTTCTTACTAGATTCAAGGAGAAACAAAACAAGTGTACMGCAAGATTCAAGGAAAGATAGAGCAAGGTCTTCGTAAAAATTTGAGGATTTCAGTGCTGCTACAGGTGTGGCAGCTTCTCAGAATTTTCTAAAACAATTTGCAGCTCTTAGGGTTCAAACGATTTTGGCGCCGGTTTGTCTCTTATGCTGCAGTCAGTTATTGTTTAACAAGTAAATTGAATAGTGTTGACGTCTGCTCTTTAAAGAAAAGATAACATTTGCAATGGAAACACTTGGTGCAAAAGATTTGGTTACGCACAGACCATTTTCAACGTTTTGTTTTTGTGTAAATTCAATGAAGACCAGCGCCCAGGGGTTTTTCCTGCTTATAAAATCACGTGCCTCTTCCTTCCGTTCTCTTTACACATGCATTACAGGTGGGCCTCATGGTTTCTATATACTAAACTTTAAATCTTATACATTGCCAGCACTCTCTATTGCTCGGCGTTGAGATTCCAGATCTATGGCAATGGGTTTCCGGTTCTGTCTTTGTTGAAGCATAAACGAGTAAAAACAAGAACAACAATCACACAATTTAACACAGTAATTTAAATCGAGGGGGCAATGATAATTGTATTCTTATTATTTAAGGGAGAATTACAGTACCCAATACAGGCATATAACCATTCTCTCCTCTCATACACACTGTAATCCACTGTATTGCTTCTTGCTCACACATCCATCACCTCTATGGGTATGCTTGTATATATAGCCTCTCTCAAACAGTTAGACAAACTGATTATATTAAGATCCACCAGTTACACAAACTGTTCACTGAAGAGTGCATGCATGCACATTCTAAATTAAATTGATGTGTATGTGCATGCTACCACATGGAAAATAAGTTGACACTTTTTCAACATTTGCTGAGTTATGCTGAGTTTAAATCCAATCTTCTTATTCTAAGGACACTTCTATCCAATCTGTCAAAATTCAATTTCAAATTTTTAAATATAAACATGTTTTCTAAAACCAAATAATAATAATAATCTAATTTTAACATCACTACCAAGCCAATATCAAATTGGTATATAAAACCCCTTGTTTAATATCAAATTGGTAAATAAAAATTCTTATTTGTAAAATAAAAAACCCCTCCTCACAATGATGTTATTATTTTTCACTATGTTCTCCTCTTTTTTTTTTAATTATATAAAAAAATTAACCAAATATAAAAACTAAGAAAATAACAATACCAGTTTGAACCATTCCTATGCACACCATTTGTCATCATGTTAATCCTAATTGGTTTCCACTTAAAAGTAAATTGAAAAAAAAATCTACATAAGTTTGAGTTTATCTGTTAATAATCTTAGAAACCTTTATTTTCACATACAACATAAATTAAATTGGAGAACAAATCTACACAAGTTTTTTGTTAATAATCTTAAAAATGTTTATAATTTGATTTAAAAGAAATGCTCTAAGAACTTCAAATTCTTTAAAGATCAATAATCAACCATCAATAAAAATGAGAGAATTTTATTTATTGTTTTTTATTTGATAAAAGTTGTTTTAAAATTTAATCAAGATGTCAGTTAAAGTTCTATTTTTAAAACTTTGTTTATGATATTTTGTCCATAAAAAATTGTGATTGATTAATCAACCATTAAAAGAAAAAAATCTTTTTATTGTTTTTTATTTGATAAAAATTGTTTTAAAATTTAATCAAAAATTATGTAAAAATTAAATTTCTATTTTTAAAACTTTGTTTATAATATTTTGTCCATAAAAAATAATTATGATTAATTTTTAAATCACCAAAATTATCAAATTTTTAAATAAATAAACCAAAAAGTAAAACCTTGCAATCTTCAAACACAACGATTTGAATACTCCATATACAACTCCCCAACAACCACCTTAATGATTGCTGCATGGGATGGAGATGGAGGGACCACCTCATATAGGGACAAGAGGCAATATTTATTTATAGACCCAATTTGACACAATCATTATCATTAGACACACAATTAAGAGATACCTTTTGTTAGTAAGTTATTGGATGACTTTCAAATCTGATTAATGTTAATATATAATATTATATGGAGTCATGCTCTCTTGAAAAGCAGTGACCATGCTTTAAAAAATTCGGTTCCTGTACATGGAAAAGTACAGGAAACAAAGTAATGCTACTTTCACTTTCTTTAGCGATTATGAAAGGTTGCTTCATATATTACAAATTAATGTATTTATGCTGCATGACTTTGCTTTGTACTGCACTATGCGGCGGTGCATAAATGCCAAATTAGTGACTTATTTTATCTTTGTACTGCATTAAGTGGCGGTGCATAAATGCCAAATTAGTTACTGTTTTAAAGCTTCTTATTTTTTACTCTACTTTGTTTTATTCAATCGATTCTCTTCACACACGATTAAAAGAAAAATATAAAATTCCAATGTACTTTGTACTATTCTTAATCTATTTTGTTAGACCACCCCATCCAGATCCTCACAAAAGTTTGAACACTGATGTTCACCAATCACTTTAACTTGTTTGTGTTTTTTTAATTTTTTATATAAACCTATTTTAATATATATACAACTCATATATTTACATTTAAAATGTAGCACTTTTTCAATGTATTCATAGAATTGTATAATTTTGTATTTATATAAAGGTTTATAAAAACATAAAACCCATTCAAATTATACAAATGTGTTTATGTAAATGTGCAATTTATACACAAAACAATTTTTTAATATTATATTTTTTTTAATACATTCATTATACACTTATAATATTTTTACACAATTTTAACATTTCTGGATAATATGCGACCTAGATACTCATAATACCTTTTTTTACCTTTACTAGTGTGACTTCTATAAATATATAGAACCCATATATATATATATAACTCATATACCTACATTCAAAATGTGGCACTTTTTCAAGGTGTTCATATAAAGGTGTGATTTCTATAAAGACATAGAACCCATTTATATAAATCTACAACTAATACTTACACTCAAAATGTTGCACTTTCTCGAGTTCATATAAAGGTATGATTTCTATAAAAACATAAAACCCATCCAAATAAATGACAACATAAAACCCATTTAAACAAATCTACGATTCATACTTCACTCGAAATGTTGCACTTTTTGAAGGTGTTCATATAAAGATATGACTTCTATAAAAACATAAAGCCCATCCAAATAAATGGAAAGAAACAAAATTTTTAACATTGCATTTTTTTTAAACATCTTTACATACCTATAACATCCTTAAATGTATATGCCACCTAAATACTCATGATATTTTATAGGTTGAAATATACAAAATAAAATAAAATTATTTTTAAAATAAATATTAATAGCCAATTATTATATTTGATGTATTTTTATTTTAATTTGAATTTATTTACCATAATTAACTTAAGAATTAATCAATCTAGATGGGTTCGTGTTTTCTTTAAGAAATGTTATTTCATAACCTAAGTTAAGTATGTACACATTTTTTTTTTTGAGATTTTTTTTTATTTTTTATATTCATTATGAGAATATACATGTTACACACTCTAATTCAAAACAAGTCTTTATAGGCTTTTTTCAAAAACTTCTACATCCTTTTCAAACTTAACATAAACATATACAATCCTACATGTCGAAAAAAGGAAAGACTTCTTCAAAGATGAAACTCAATTGCTTTGTTTTATGTTCCTTCAAAGAACTCATAAAAATCGAAGGCTCCTTTCTACAACTGCAAAGATTCCTTTGAGAGTTCATCTTCCTTTGCATTAAGTTCCCTAAGAATGTGCGGGAAGGATAGTCATTCAAAATTTCTGAAGGTAAGCTTGATGTCTCTTAGCAAGGAGGCCAAACTGGGATTTTGAATATTATTGTTACCCCTCGCCCAGTCAATCACCAATTTGGAGTCACCAAAAACTTGAAGCTTTGTCAAGTTTTTTTCCTTTGCAGTTTCTAGGAGGGTTGAGAGGGCTATAAGTTCCACTCTATTATTTTTTCCACCCCCTGGCGTATATCTGATGTGAATAAAGTGGTTGTGAATGATAAAAAGAACCACCCCCACTCTGCATGAAGGACGATGTCCTTGAATGACCCCATCGAAGTATCCCCAAGGGATGGTGTAATCAATGGGAGGAGGGATTACAATATGAGACTTACTTTCCCTTAACTATGCCTTGAACTCTTCTACCTGACTAAGAGAGATTGTCATAGAGACCTCTGGAGGAACATACTTATCTTTAAAAACAGAGTTGTTTCAGGCCCACCAGATGTTCGAAATCATGATACCAAGGAGGCTTGCATACATGGTTATTGATCTGTCTTGGATCCAGGATCTGAAGCAGTCTTCGACGGATCTCTAGTACAATTGGCCTTCGATTTTAACTGTTCTTTTATTAATTGTGCAACCTTTCCTGCATAGGGACAAGAGACAAAGAGATGATAAATGGTTTCTTCATTTTCTTTACAAAGAGAACATATGTTGGGTCCACACATTCCTCTTCTAAAACAATTATCTTAGGTCATCAATTTGTTGTTCATTACAATGCATAGGGTTAATTTACATCTGAGAGGAGTTTTGATTTTCCAAAGGGGATTCCACCACCATTTCGGAGGGGCCACAATGTTATCTTCTAAGTAGGCTTTGTAACCCCATTTGACCGAGTATAATTTTGTACACATTATATAGGCATTATATACTATTTCCTACTTATATAATTATTTGATTTCCATATAAAAATATTTGACACTAATTTTTTTTTTCACATTGCATTATGTTATTTCATAACCTAAGTTATGTTTGTACACATTATATAGGCATTATATACTATTTCCTACTTATCTAATTATTTTATTGCCATATAAAAATATTTGACACTAAACAATTTTTTCACATAGCATTTCTTTTTAAGCATTGTTTACATACTTATAACATTCTTAGGTGCATATGCCACCTAGATAGTCATAATAATTTATAAGTTGAAATATGTAAATGTTAAGCTAGGGATTGGCAGAAAATATAACTCCACACTTGATGTCTTTGCATTAGCATGATAGGTGAATATATACATGAGTAAATGACTCTTGGTCTTCCTAAACAGGTGACAGTTCATATCACCTATGACTCTTCATATTTGCATTACAGTTACATGTAACGTAACAAAAATGATTATGTCTCCAACATTCCCCCCCTTAATCCGAAGGGGTGTGTGTGAGTCCAAGCATCATTATGTACTTCTCTAAATTTTCTCTTCCAAGTGCTTTGGTGAAGATGTCTGCAATTAGCTCATTTGTGGAACAACGTATTAAGTGAATAGTCTTGGCCTCTACATGATATCGAATCAAGTGATACTTTGTGTTGATGTGCTTGGTTCGATCATGGAATATAGGATTCTTGGCCAACTTGATTGCATAAGTATTATCAACTAGAAAAGGAGTAGAGTTCACTTGTTTCTCCTGCAAATCCTCAAGTATTTTCCTGAGTCAAACAATCTCCTTCGTTGCATTTGCAATTGCCACATATTCTTCCTCTGTTATGAAATGTACTGGGATTTTTTATTTGCGTGATCTCCAGGAGATAGCTTTTGATCCAAGACTCATGAGATAATATAAAGTTGACACTCCATTTTCCTTATCCCCATCAAAGTGTGAATCAGAATATCCGATCAGGTTGAAGTCATATACCTTAGAGTACTTGAGTCCAAAATCTTGAGTTCCTTTCAAGTATTTTAGAACTCTCTTTGCAAAAGACCAATGTACTTCACAAGGATTTTGCATGAACTTGGAAATAATCCCAACAAAAAATGAAATGTATGGTTTGGTGGTAGTAAGATAGATGAGACTTCCCACTAGCTATCTATACATGGTTACATCCTCAAATTCATCCCCTTCTTTTGTTGTGAGTTTAAAATTCTATTACATTGGAGTAGAAACAATATTTCACTCACACATTCCAATGTACCTCCAATTCTCCAATGTACCTCTTCCTGGAGATGAATATGTACTTTGGATTCTGAATCACTTTAATGCCCAAATAATAGTGAATATGTCCCAAATCTGTCATCTTGAAGCCTTTCTTCAACTCTTTCTTTATGGATGCAATGTAGTTTTCATTGTTCCTTGTTATGAACATATCATCTACATATACTACAAGATATACAATAGTTTTCCAACTTTATTAACAAACAAAGTTGCATCGTCAAGACTTAAATGCTTGCAATTTAATTTCAAAAGATGCTCGGTTAACTTTTCATACCATTCTCGCAGTTCTTGTTTCAAGAAATACAAGGATTTAATGATCTTACATACCTTATGTTCTTATCCCTTCACAACAAATCCTTCTGTTTGAGACATGAGCACATTCAATTTCAAGTCTCCATTCAAGAAAGCAATCTTCACATCCATTTGAATAATTGTCCATCCATTTTTTGCTACCATGGAAAATAGAGTGTGAATGGTAGCCCATTTGGCTGTGGGGGAAAAAGTCTCCTCATAATCAACACCTTCTTTCTGTGCAAATCATTTTCCCATGAGCCTTTCTTTGCACTTGTTAAGTGATCCATTTGATCTGTACATGTTCTTGAATACCCACTTGCAACCAATCAATTTGGTTCCATATGGAGGGTCCACTAACTTCCATGTCTCATTCTTGATGAGAGCATCATATTCCTTATGCATGTCTTCTTTCCATTCATATTGAGAAGTGGCTTTTTTAAAGGAAGTTGGTTCATGGATAGTAGATAAATTCAACTCACAATCATATGAAACATCCATGTCAACTACATCATCTGAGTTTGAATTATCTACAATACCTCCATCTTGTTTTGAGGAAAATCTAGTTCATGTCTTCCTGACCTCATCAGGATGAATACTTTCAAGTGTTTTTGTGAGCCATTTTGGTGAACCTTTATGAGATGGTGCAGATTGCTCAGTTGATTGAAATGGCGTTGAGTTCTCATCAAACCTCAAATTTTGAATCCTCTCGATCACATCATCCAACTAAACTTCAGGTTCTAATGAAGTGGAAGGAACTTCTTCGTGAGGCTAATATGGTGCTACAAAAAGAGATTCCAAAGATTGACCCAAGATAGGGATCCCCCCTTCAAGATGTGGAATCTCATCATCAAATTAATGATATGTATTTACATGAGTGAATCTGTCTAGATGATCAAGCTCCCTCTGACCAATTTTGTCTTTCTTGGTGCATTCAAGAAATATCACATCTATGGAAAGGATGAATTTATTGTTCGTCTCATCGTGAAGACAATACCCCTTGGTGGTATTTAAGTACCCCAAGAAGATGCACTTTTGACTCCTTGCATCAAGATTGCTTCTTTTCTTCTTAGGAATCAAGGCATAGAAGGTGGAACCAAAGACCCTGAGATGCCTCACCAAAGGAATGTGACCATACTACATTTCATATGGATTTTTTTTCTAAGAGCATGAGATGGACACATGTTTTTTAAATAAACTGCACATAGAACTACATTAGCCAAAAACATCAATTTAACATGTTCTTCAAAAACATCATGGAACAAGCCATATTGAGGATTGCCATGTTCATTCATTTAGCCACACTGTTTTGTTTGGGATCGTATGGAAATGTGGTTTGATGTTTGATTCCATGTTGGTGAAGATAGATTTCAAATTCATTAGAAGTATATTCTCTTCCATTATTAGTGCGAAGAGAGCCAATACGAGACTGATTTTCATTTTGAATCCATACATGAAAATTTTTAAATGTTTCAAAAGCTTGTGATTTATCTTTCAGCAAGTAAACCCAACACATTTTGGTGTAATCATCAATAAAAGTCATGATATATTTGTTTCCATTTGCAGAAGGAACACATATAGGGACACACAAATCATAATGAATAATTTCAAGTTTTCTACATGCTTTGGAAGTGGAATCATGGAAAGGTTGTTTGTTATGCTTTCCAAGTATACAAGCATCACATTGTTTCAGTTTTTTGGGAATGGTGGGAAGACCAGAAACACCATTCTTTCTCAACAAATGAATATTTTCATAATTAATATGGAAAAATATAGCATCCCACAAGACTAGATGGCATTATACCTGAGTCATGATGAGAGAGGTATGCAACAATGTGTGTATGGGAAAATGTCTCATTCAGTTTCAACAGTCTTCCATCTTCTATTCGGGTCATGTCAACCATGTTGTCAAAATCCTTCATTATCTCAACTTTTCCACCAATCATATGAATAGAGTGGCCTTGATTTCTTATATGTACAAGGGACAAAAATTTTCTTTGCAGCTATGGAAGATAGAGTACATTGTGCAGAAGAAAATCCAAGAGTCCATGGAATTTAATCTTGATGGTGCCCATTCTTGAAGGTTTAAGACTCGATATGTCTGCAAAGTACATTGTGTCGTATACATTGTCATCAAATTCTTCAAATAAATCTCTTTGAAATGTCATGTGAGAGGTTGTGCCTGTGTCAAGAATCCATGCATCTCCCCTACCAGGCGTACTCATGAGACACTTTTACCATTATAAAAAATTTGCTTGACTCTCTCTATTGTTTGGTTCCATTTTTTATTAGTGCAACGTGATTATATTCTTGGTGCATCAGTATTGTACCTTTGGTGGACTTTATATTTTGTAGCATGGGTCTTGAAAGAACTTCATTTGATGGATAGCATGAAGGAAGGAAGAAACAACACAGAAAGAAGAAGCTCAGAGGCAGGGGGTTGGCATAATCCCCGTGAAAAAATTGACCTTCATTTTACTCGTTACGAAATGAATGGGTCAAATGAAGCCTCTGACTACATATTTCCATTGAAGAGGATCAAAGAACAAAGACATAGTCAGAGAGATAGAACTTCAATACCAATGAAAGGTAAAACACTTGCTCACTATGTTGTTGCCTATTGCAATATAGGAGTAATTAAATATATTTAATACTTCATTTTCTTCTTGGGGAGATGCATGTTGATGTTTCTCCAGTTAGCAACATCGGGTAGACATTATCCTAAATTGGTCATGCTGATTTGACCAAGGGAGGATGATACATTAACTCACGAGGCCATGTTAATTTGGCTAGTTGTGAATGGCCCAGGCGTAGCCTCTCTTCTATTTGTCATGAGGATTTGACTAGGAGTGATAAAGACTCGAGATGCTCTCACATTGCCTACTCCAGGATGGAGTGATATATATAAATTAAATGTGCATGTGAGGAGATGATACATCAATATAAATATAATATACAAATAATATATTTATAATATAATCTATAAATATAAATAATCAATAATTAATAATAAATTAATTAATGAAAAGACAATAATGGAAAATACATGTCCATTAATGAAAGGGAAATCCTCCCAAGTATATATATCGAGGCCCTCAATTTTAATATATCATCTCATATAATATTTACTTACAATAACCTCTCATCAAGTTCGCTAAGTCTTGTCGAGATTTTTCAGTGTGTAATTATTCTATGATAACAGTATCATTTAAATAATAAGGAAATAATTATCAGATATGGAAATACATAATTTAACATGGTATCAAAGATGATAAAGATCCCATGGTTTTGACCCATGGTATTTGCTAAAACAAATTCGTAAAAGAATTTGTTACCAATTCATAAAATATTTTCTATTGAGTAGGTAAAAAAATTATTTTACTAAACCATAAAAGTATTTACGTATCGTTTTCGTAATTCCTTGAAGGAAGAGTAAAAGAGAAAAAGGTTTTCATAAAGTGAATAGCACGTCAAGTCAAACACTACTCCATAATTGGAAATAAGTTAACTTAAGTTCCATCTACAAGATGGTGTCATGTCTCAAAGTAGAAGACAGGTTGGATGGTGCTACAAATTTTAGATCATGGAAGACCGACATACACTTTATCCTGGATGTAAATGAGATTCAAAATTATGTAAAAGAAGGTGTCACAGAACTAGCAAGTGCTAAAAATAAAGTCAAGCACAAGAAGAATGGAGAAAAATCTACGAAGATCTTGATAAATTCCATAAAAGATCACTTGATTCAACACATCATTAAGCTAAAGATTGCCAAGGGAATGCTTGATGCCTTGGCGAGATTGTTCGAGTGTAAGAACACTAGCAGGAAACTAGCATTGAGGAATCAACTCCATTGTATCATGATGACCACGTTAGATTCAGTTTCCACTTATTTTATAAAGGTCTCCCATTTGAGATATCAACTTAAGGCCATTGGAGACATCGTTGATGATGCAGAACTTGTTATAGCAACTCTTAATGGATTACCTTCTTCATGGGAGTCATTGGTTCATAGTATTTGTGGACGAGAGAAGTTGCCCAAGTTTGATCGGTTATGGACTGATTGTGTAACACCCATGTTTCCCCTAGCTTGTAATTAATCATAAAATAGGATTACCATGCTAAGGCATGTGGATGATGTAAATGTATTATTGTTAAATTTCCCATAACTGACTGTTGGGGGGGTGAAGCCTTGAAGTACGAACCATGATATCTCTAGAGGAAAGAATCAGTTAATGAAGGAAAGGACTGGTGGTTGAATAATCAACCACCATTTATTTGAATAGTAAACCACCCCCCATGAATGGAAACATGGGTTGTCAGCCCGAAGTACCACAGATACCTGTAGACTCGAGCTTCCTTCTGATAGAAGGAACATGATAGGTCGGAAACCTTCCTAAAGAAGGAAGGTAAGATACACATACACGAACGGTAAGGAAGGGGGACACCAAGAGGAGAGACACCAGATGGGAGCGCAAGCTCAGAAGGAGATGCATGAACCAGAAGGAAGTGCAGAGAACACGACCTGAAGGACTCGAACATGAGCTTGATGCTAAGGAAGCATTTGATAAACCTTGTCGGGATGTTGTGACAAAGAGAAGGTCTTTGAGAGATGGCATAGTTCCCTTGATCCAGGTGGATATTGGTGGCCACCCACCTATTCCACTTGGACCCCCACCATTTCTTCTTTCAGTTTTTCAGTTTTCGCACAGTTTACTATTTTTAACAGTTTTTTTTGGGTCCTGAACTTCCGGGGCCATTTTGAGGCCCTAAACGATTTTTTTTGGGTATGTTGTTGTTGCAAAATACAATCTAACGATGCTATTTTGTCTTGAGCGTTGTAGTCCTCGGATAGATCTTTCCAATGAGCTATCATACGCCTAAAACAGAGATCGTATGCAAAAGTTACGACCTCGGGAAGTTGATGCACCAACTTACCCAAACGGGGCCCACATGACTTTTGGCGCTTCATCTCCCAGGGTTAGGTTTTTGG
>ML809314.1:53999-65205 GCA_009831015.1 Picea engelmannii | reverse complement strand
CTACCAGCGCCCTAGCTAGTTTATTTCCATTCTGTCTGTAAGCATATTTCAGTCATTTGTTATTAATGAAATGAAGTCTTGTTTCCGCTGCATCTCTGTGTTTATGTGTATTTCTGTATTTCATTGTGTTCCTACATAAATCCGGATCATCCCTAGTGATATCATGGCTTGGCACGGGGGTGGCCTAAGTGCTAATAATTAATGCCTATGAGTATATGGTTGGGAGGAAAGGCACACACCCACAGTCAGTTAATTGGTTGTAACTTGTAATAGATCATTATTCTCATACCCTGTGTAATTGATTTGTAACTATGTAATAAAGTTGGATATGATGTGAATGACTCAGGGATGTGCATGTTTTCTTAATGGTTATAATGTATCGCTTTATTCTTATTTAAATTGTGTATTTAAGTAAGTATGGACTTATCTTATTTATATACGTAAATGCCTGAGCCCTGTGGTGGCTTAAGTTAAAATAAGTGGACTATGAGTTCGTAGACCTTGGCCATGATTTTCACTGGTGCACGTTGTTAAATTTGGCAGCATTGATAGTCATTCTCCAATGAGAAGCCATATGGGCCACCCTAAGGCTAGCTAGGGAGATTTGGAGAATCAACTAGTCTTGTGAGGTATTGAAAAAATCCAGGGGGAACGTACAACCTCTATGAGTCAAACCAAAAGTCAGGACGAATGAGATGCTATGTAAGTCTAATGCAAAAGTCAGGGGGAACGTACAACCTCTGTGAGCATAGAAAGTCTAGTGCAAAAGTCAGGGGTAATGTACAACCTCTATGAGCATAGACATACTAGTGCAAAATTCAGGGGGAACGTACAACCTCCGTGAGCCTAGTCAAGCCTTGTGAGCCATGAGAAAAAGTCAAGGAATCTAGAAAATGTTAGGATGAATATAAAATTCCTAGGAGCTAGAAACAAATGATATTCCTAATATTGCAAATGAAATAAATGTATTGATCTAGTGCATTGGCACGTGTAACATTATCCACCATGAAGAGAATTTCAAATTGCCTTGTAATGTTGAGTTGTAACTAAAGTCTTAAATCTAGTTCTATTTTAGAACTAAAGTGTAATGTTGAGTTGTAATTGAAGTCTTAAGTCTAGTTCTATTTTATAACTAAAGTGTAATGTTGAGTTGTAACTTAAGTCTTAAGTCTAGTTCTATTTTAGAACTAAAGTGTAATGTTGAGTTGTAACTGAAGTCTCGAGTCTAGTTCTATTTTCGAACTAAAGTGTAATGTTGAGTTGTAACTGAAGTCTCAAGTCAAGTTCTATTTTCAAACTAGAGTATACCAGTCTCAAGTCTAGTTCGAACTAAAGTATGAAGCTGAGTTATGATTAAAGCATGGAAATAAGTTACTATTTTGAGCCTCTCCTCTTGTCCTCTTCAGCCTGTGTAAGCAGAGTTCGACCCCTCTTCAACATAGTTTTTGATATGCAGGTTAAGGGAGAAGCAATAGAGGATCATATCAGTGATAAAGAGGCACCATACCAAAGCAACATATCAGTGTTGTATATCAGCAATAGAGGTTGCATATCAGAGGCATATATCAACAACATATCAGTGTTGTATATTAACAATAGAGGCAACATATCAGAGGTGTATTTCAGCAAGGTATCTTAGGTCTTTGTCAGGTTAGATTCATCTTGGAAAGCTCTTTAAGAGAAGAACATTCATGGTGGATATTTTTAAGTGATCATACATTATTAATGCAATAAATGAATATAGTTTGCTGGGGTTTTTCTCCTTGGAGTTTTAAAGTGCATGTGTTAATTAACCATTTGAGAAGCTTAATGAAAGAATGAGGAAATAAGAGGAATTATGATAGACATATACACATATGCATATCTGAAATGAAGTAATAAACAACAAACCATAACAAGATAATTGATAACGGAGTTTGGCACAACGTTGCCTATGTCTCCGGGCCTTTGTCTCTGTGGGGGAGGCTTCTTTATTTATGTTCAAAGCTCAAAAATACATCGCAGCAGTGCCAATTGGCTATAAGACTGATCTGGTCATGTTCTTCCAGATCTCTAGAACCCAACAAAAGAAACGACACGCAAAATGGATGATCGGAGCTCCCATAAATGGCCCGCAAGCGTCTGCTCCTCAACAACTTCCCTACATAAAAATGCTTTGGCTTGGATTCCCTTCAGCATAACTCTGCTCTGACTATCCTCCATGGCCTCAAATAGGCATGGTTATATAGATCTGACATTGGTTATCCATCCCCAACTTCCTCCCAAAATCTGGCCTCCAAAAATGCCCAATATCTCCCAAAAATGGCCAAAATCCACCATTAACAGGCATAGAAATCAATAAAATCCAAAACATTATTAAAAAAAAACCACTTTGCATAAATATTTGGGCGCATCCCCCAAAATTTCATGCCCCTGGTCATATGGGGGAGCGTCCATGTGGCCAGGCGCTCCACCTGTGTGCTAGCCCCCTGTTCGGCTGGCTCTTAGTCTTCGAGCATGTGTATAGGACCGGTGGCTAGCAACTTACCTGCGCCCTTTTTTGGTGGATGGATCCTGGTCCTGTGGGATCCCCCTGAGATTCGAGGGCTGGTGCCTATTGTGACCCCCATGCTCTGCCTTGTCGCTTGGTTCTATGGTAGGGGCGTATGGGAGCATAATACAACCACGGGCTGGGCTAAGCCTTAGCCCTTTCCGCCCCCAAATGAACTTTCAATCAAATTCAAATACATTATTTTCCATATACATAATAAGTAACACCAGTGGAGTGGGCGGTTAGCCCAGTCCTGCCAGTCCGTAGCTTGGAGGAGGTCGGGGGTTCAACTCCAGTGGAGACCCCATATTTTGCATAACCCGAAAGCCAACCACAGGGTGCCACGTGGAAGCCCATGACTGGGCCACGTGGCACCTCTCCCTTCATCGAGAACGATGCCATGTGTCAAATGATGATTCACCCACATGTCTGTCAAGGTGTCTGCCCAATCAACAACCATACCGCCATGTCACTGCCCTGTCAGCATGCCACTGTGTCTTCCACCATGAGCCTATGCCACGTGTCACCCTTACAGTGGTGACACATGTCACCCTCTGAATGGTATAATCCCTGTCGTACGCCACATCACCTGCCACATATCATCACCAGGAGCTGCCACATCAGATGTACATCCTGTATAGTCAGCTTGCCATGTGGCACTGTACGGACTGTATAGTGACCCATTTTTTTTGCATGTTTGGGTTTTCAAACAGAATGCGATATCTTTCGCATACGAAGCCCATTTGATGAAGTAAATATATGGTAGGAATCAGGAAGACGAGACGGACGCAATGGTGTTTGTTTCATCAGATTTTGAGCACTTTCATTTTTGAGCCTTTTTTAGCCCTGTCAGGCTCCTAGATCTGATTCTGGATCAGTGGAGGGTCAGCTCAAGAGATAAACAATTCGATTAAACGTGCCCTTCTTTTATTTAATCACCAAATGAAGCTGCTAATTGTAAGTGGCCCACTTTAAACGACGTTTATCATGTATCTTAGTTTGATAATTGATGAAAATCAATGGATGATGATATTTGTGGAGGATTGTTTCTTTCCCTAGGATGTAATGGCGCCATTGTTTCAATGCTTGGACCATACTATATAACTCTTTGTCATAAGTGTTATAATTGAGTTTGGCATCAGACAATGTCTCGAAGTGGTATGAAATATGTTGTCCTCCCAATTTAGGAATTGCGTGAATAACATATTGAGAGGCATCCATTTCAATCTCAAAGGGAGACTGAATATCAGGTAAACGAAGTGCAAGAGAAAAAAAAGGGCATTTTTGAGATCCTAAAATTGTTGTTGTGCCAAAGGAGACCATAGAAAATTATTTTGGTTGGAAATCCAATCAAGAGGGTGTGATAACTGAGATAAGTTAGCAATAAACCACCAATAAAAATTAATGCCACCCATAAAGCTCTTGAGTTCCAGAGATAAGTGAGGTGTTGGCCACTGTGCAAGATCCTGGACTTTAGTGGGATCTGGGGTAACACCCTTAGTGGAGACAACAACACCCAAATATTGAACAGAAGGTTTCCCAAAAGAAGATTTATTACATTTCACCTACAGTTTGTGAGTGTGCAATAATTCTAGCACAATGCGCACATATCGCAAATGATCCTCGCAGGTCTTGCTAAAGACCAATATATCATCCAAATAGATCACCACAATTTTCCCAAATGTTCTATGAAAATATCATTGATTAGCCTCATGAAAGTGGCCAGGGCGTTATTAAGGCCGAATGGCATAACCATCTGTTCATAAATCCCAAATTTGGTTTTGAAAGTTGTTTTCCATGTGTCTTCTACATTCATGCGAACTTGATGATATCATGGTGTAAGATCTAATTTGGCAAAGAAGTAGGCACCCTTCAAATGATCTAGTAAATCATGAGTGTGTGGTAGAGGGTAATAATTTTTATTGTGTCCTTATTAAGAGCCTGATAGTTCGTGACTAGGTGACATTTTTCAAACTCCTTCTGGGGAATGATGAAGGAAGGAGAGACACAAGGTGAAGAACTCGGTTGGATCTGGATGGTATAAGAAGGTGTTGGAGCTAACGTTCCACTTCCTCAGCCTCTCAAGGAGCAAGGAAATAAGAAGGAGCATTAGGAAAAGTGGCTCCAGGAATAAGATCAATGGAATGTTTAATGGAACGAACAAGGGGTAATACGGTGGGAGAAACAAAGACATCGTCAAAGGATGTGAGTAAATAATCCATATGTGAAGGAAGGGCATGAGAGGGACTGTCTCATTTAAGAGGACGCACGAAAAAAAGGGCAATGGACTTGTTGAGAACAATTTGACGAACAACAAGTTGGCTGGAAAGTAAGGCATGAGCTTTCAAAGAGGATGAGATGAGGACATAGGTACAACCATATTTCTGAAGATGATATTGATGATTGCGAGCATGGTGTATAGGGTGATGAAGTTCTAGATAGGGAATACCTAGAAGCACATATGCACAATCCAAATGAGACACATCACAAAGAACAATATCATGGAAAGGGTTGATGGAAAAAGTAAGGGCACAACGTTGCGTCACCATCACACAGGGACAATCCTTTTGAACCCAACCCAATTGATAGGTTGTGAAAAGAGGGGTAGTAGGAAGTGGAAACCGTTGCACTAAATCTCAAGAAACAAAATTCTTTTGGCTACCATTGTCAAGGATGAGCGTGGCCAAAGATTGTTTGATCTGGAAATTATGAGTAAACAAAGGTGCTTGTGAATAATTTGGGAATTGGTGGCCATGAGTAGGAGAGAGGGGTCTGGTTCTGTAGGATTCTAGAAGGTGATCAACATAACAGGCATTGTGCTCGAGGAGGGCTCATGAGCATTAGTGAATAAAGTTTTGAAAAGATTATGATTACAATGAACATGACATTCAATTGAGGACTGAAACTAAGATTTGTGATAAGAACACCATTTTCTAGTTTTGGGTTATGTGGGAGAGGTAGGAGAAGAAGGAGCTAAGGAAGGGCCAACTTTGGATAAAGGAGAACAAATACAAGGAGTAATCTTGTGCTCCACATCCAAGGCCCAAATAATTTCCTTTTCTAAGGAAGAGCTTTCAAATAAATCAACCTCTATGTGTACAAATAATAAAACACCAGAGTTAAATTTAACAATGAGTACCTCTTCTGGATCTTGAATCTGCAATTGAATATGGAGCTTAGTAAAAACTTCAATGTAGCTTTGTACTGACTGGCCCGAGAGTTGGAAGATTTGAAACCAATAAACAAGGAGAGTCTCACTGTACCTCGGAGGATAGAAGAGATTCCATAGTGCTTAAAAAAATGTATCCCAAGAACCAATATGTGGAGGGGTTTCCACAAGAGGATATTCGAAATCCACCACCAGAGAGGAGGTATATGTTTGGGCATCCCACCAAGCTTGAACAATTCCTTCCAATTGCAAACTAGCGACCTATATCTTTTATTTTTGTCATGCCTGGGTAGGTCTTGAAATAAGTGGGTAGACTGTGTACTTAGGAATCAACAACCTCACCATTGATATGCCCTAAAAATTTAGGCAGCTAGAAATGAGTATCCAACTGTAGTGGTGTTTGGAAGCTCTGTTGCATCTGCATGAGTTCATTCAGAGCAAGATCCAGATCCTAAATGGGAGAATATTGCTCAGATGTAGAATCCTCTCAGGAGGAAGCATTATCTTCATATACAAAAGAAACTGAGATTTGTATTTGAATGTAAATATGGATTTGTAGCCAACTCTGAAGCACACTGTCTTGAGCTCAAAAGGGAGGGGAGGGCGTAGAAAATCCTAGTGCACCTCTAGCTTCTAAGAACTAGTTAGCTAGATATGATCAACTACTTCCTTGGGACTTGTGCCCAGGGATAATTTTATGGATAGAAATTTATATAAAAATGTAGAAACATGGGCTAATCTTACTATTCTTTAATATGCAAAGTGTAAAATGTCTAGTGATAGTTTTGTAAAAATATTCAAATTTTTAAGGATTTATATCTATTCTATATAATTTTGGTGATTTTTAAGGTAAAATAATTTTATTCTATGGAATTTGAGCGAATCGCTTTTAGAAAAAATGAAAATTGGCTAATCGTTTTTTGATAAAAGCCATGGAAAATTAGCCCATTTGTGAAATTTATCCCCTAAAATCATCTATGCTTGTGCCCCACTGTTATTTTCCTCCAATAAGTTGAGAGAGTGAGCCTTCCAAGAATCTAACTGACTCAGGGAGTGCGTCTTCCTTGGGATTCACGTGGATGTCGGTTTGGTTTCTTAGTTAGATTTCCATTTTTATATTGGGAACTTAGTTTATGGAATTTTTTCCATGAATATTGTGGTTGATCTTAAAACGACCCAAATCATCAAATATTTTAATAAACAAACGAAAAAAATTAAAACTTTGACTAGGCCAGGAAAACTGCACTCATTATAGACAGAGCAATTTGAATACCCATATATAACATCCCAACAACCACCCCCATTGCAACAATCATTAGATGGAGATGGAGGGGCCAAATCTTACAAGGAAAAGAGGCAATATTTATAGACACAATTTGACACAATCATTATAATTAGACACAACCCTAATGCAACAATAATTAGATGGATATGGAGATGGAGTGACCGCCTCTAAAAGGGAGAAGAGGCAATATTTATAGACACAATTTAACACAATCATTATCATTAGACACATAATTAGGATATTACTTTTGTTAGTTAGTGGATGACTTTCAAGTCTCATTAATATTAATATATAATTATGTCGAAGGTGTTCTTTTAAGAGGGAGTTCTCCCCCCAGATGGGGTGTCAGTGCGAGACAAATGGCGTGAAGCGGAAGAGCGGTCAGGCCAACAAGGCAGGGAGCCATGTGATGAGCTCGTGCCAATTACTGCCGCCTCGACCATGCATTAATTCGACTTCACGTTGTTGCAACACGATTAGCTCTGATGTGCCCGACCCTCATTACGAACTTCTCTATGGCTTTTCCATCTGCAAGTGTTTCTCATCCTCGCTCAAGGACCGACCTCCAAATCCCTCCACTGCCCTGGCCTAGATTAACCAGGACTTTCATGGTGTTCATAGCCCTTGGCCCTATCCAGGCTCTCTGCATTTGCCTGGAGCACTTAGCCATTATCTGCCTTCAAGCGAAGAACATTATGCTGCATCAAAGAGGAAGGCCGCGAAGAGGCTCTCCATGGCATCCTCCTCGGCCCCGAACCTCTGTTTCTCCCCCTGGTTCACCCTCCACGTTCTCCTCACCACCTCTGCTGCCCGAGCTAGCACCTCTTGCCTCCTCCACCCCGCCTACCTCTCGGTTCGAACGCCTAGTCATTACTGACAGCTCGATGGGCTCTCTCTCGCGATTTCCTGCTGTCCCACCGAACTCCAGAACCAACGAACCTTCTCTTGCACCGGTAGCTTGCTCCTCACAGCCTCCCATGGGGGCGCCACCTCTTTTTTGAAGTGTCCAAAACAGAGCGTACACGTCTACGGACTCCATCCATGATTCACAGCTGAAAGAAAGTTTAACCATTCTCTATGGTCTGGTCTTCGAACTCCGTCAGGGAATGGAGGACCTCCAATTCCGAATGTAGATTATGGACGGAAATATCTCGACCCTCCTTCATATTCTATCCACCTTCCAGGGTGCTTTCCCCTCCACTCCAGAAGGCGCGACTTCCGCAGAGGAACCCCATGTAGAGAGCGACGGCAAGAATGCTCAGCCGCAATGTTCAACAGAGGTCCTTGTGGAGCAGGTCAAGCATGAGGACACGGAGGTTGCGACAGCTATAGGCCAACATGTGTACAGTCCGCCTGGAGATGCCCTGCCAGATGCCATTAGGGATGAGAGAAACGTGGGCGCTGACATGTATTTGGAAGGCAAAGGGACACCCATTGATGAGGAGCCTTGGTACGCAGCCGTTCTAGCCACTTGGACAGGTTACTCGCCAAGTGTATGACCCCACAGGGGTTCTTTTATCTTTAATAGTTTCTTTTCTTAGTTGTAGCTTAGTCAACTTAGTTCTGTTTTATAAGACTGTTAGACTATCAAATGCTAGACTTACCCAGTTGGCTGAACTGGTTTCCCCTCTGTTGGGGCAGTTCAACAATTACAGTGCGGTTGTTTTCAAGTTTTTGTACCTCTGGTCTGGATTTTTAAAGGCCCTTTATATATAAAATCTCTTACTTACAAAAAAAAAAAAGAGGGAGTTCTCTCTCACTTTTTCGTCGTCTTTTCATAGCTTAATGATGCATGACATGTGTAGCATCCAAATCGAGTAACCTTACCCACCACGCATCACCAATGGTTTTAAGGCTTGCATTAAAGTCTTGCAACATGTAGCTTAGTAAAGAGAGGACGACACACAAAGATCATCCTCGCAGCAGTTATGATCCAAATTATTTTGAGAACAAAATGAAGGAAGAGATATAACCATGAAATATACAGAGATATTGAGAGATACACATAAATATTGCAATAAACACAAAGATACTGTAATGCACAATTTTTATTAATGACAGAATGTACAAAAACTGTAAAATTACAGAGTGAATGACTCACTAGAATGGTGGTAGCTTATCTCTGAGAAGAGATGTAATGGCTACCCTCATTCGAAAGAATATGATGATGTTTAAAATGAGGCTCTAGAACCCTTTTTAACATAAATAAAATCCAAAACCCTAACCCCGAAAGATGAAATACCAAAATGTTTGCGGGACTCGATGGGGGTAGTTGGTACGTCAACTTCCCAAGGGCGAAGATTTTTCATACAATATTCTTTTGGGACGTTCTAAACCTCATCGGAAAGGTCTAGCCGAGGAGTACATATTTCGTGCAATTCATACCATAACTTTGCATATTTATTGGGCATTTTTGTGCCCAAAAAACATCGTTTAGGGCCTGAAAACAACCCTGGAAGTTCAGGACCTGAAAAATGGTAGAAAATCTGCCAAGGTGGAAACCCATGTTTTGAGCCAGTGGAATAGGTGGGTGTCCATTGATTTCCACCTGGATCAATCCTCCCCCCTTAGGAAGAAACAATGTCCATTGCGTCAAGTTCCCAGGGAAGCTATTGTTGAATTTGAACCTTGGTGAGTTGCTTGCCTTGTTGAAGAAGTTGCCTTGCTTAGCTTGTTGAAGTCTGTTATGAACCTGTTGTTGGAGGGGTTGGATTTGTTTAACCAATCTGACTACATAATCTTCCTGAGTATGGGAGGACTCTATTGGTGAAGATGCAACGTGAAGAACATGAAGGGATTTATCATAACTTGGTTTGATTGGGTAGTGTGGAGGTACCCCCGTAGGTTCAATAGGAATATCTTGGTGTTCTTCTATAATATTCTTGATCTTCTTCTGCTGGATAGAAGGGTCTTGGGATGAGGCTACAATGGTTGCAATGTCCTTCTCTTCTGAACAGGTTTTGAAGAGGCTAAAATTTGTGGTATGAGAGATTACTTTGCTACACTTTTTAATTGGTACATTAGTCGTAACTACCTATGGTATCATGTAGAATTGACCCCCTAGAGTAACAATGATGCTACCAGGTTGAGACTCATTATTTGGTTATGACAAATTGGTGATTAGACTTATTGCTCAACTACAATATTATGAAATAATTGACCTGTGTATGTAGAATGCCATGCCATGATATTGGGAGCTTCTTGACCTTGGCCCCTCTTATCTACTGGTTGGATGGGAACGGTTGGCAGTTTGAAGTCCCGAAAGAATGTTCTGAGAAGATGAATGATGATCACCTCTAAGCGAGTGGGAAGATTGGTTCGCATGACCACAAGTTTCTTCAAGAAATAGTGAAGAAACAGAGTTCAAGGCACGACTAACCACAGAAAACTGAAGCGTAATGCAATACCTGCCCCTGATTTACACGACCATGAATTTATTCAAACAACAACGAAGAATTTATTTTTTTAATAAATTATTTTAAAAGTGATTAAATACTAAATATACTAGCACGGCCGCAAAGTGGCTGATGTTGCAGTTGGTGAACGCCCAAATGCACATAGAGTTGAGGAAATCCAAAAGTTAATCTTAAATATGGTAATTTGAAAGGTTAATCAATTAAACATGGCAATCATATGGTGGTACTGTGATTTCTTAATATGATTAGGTAAATGTTAAAAAGTAAACAGGTTAACTGATGCATTTAAAAATACAAGAAAGTTATGAAGAGTAAATGACATTCATTGATTTGAGAGGACGACTAAGAATATGCCAGCATCTTCAATTGTTAGCGATCATATTAGAATTTTAGATTAAAAACTAATTAATTGTGCCCATATCCAATAGATATACACCTTTCGGCGTAATAAAAAGAAAAATTAACATATTACCCAACAATATATTAACATGTGATACCAATATAAAATTTCAAAACAAAATGAATATAAATTAACATAAGTGTATTGGAAAAGCCATCACGCTGGCTCCTTTATCTTGTAAATGTGTTTAAGCCCTGGATCATTAGCATTTTTCTATTGAAAAATATATCATTAATAATTCTCTTATTTAAGTCCCCGAGGTGTAGGACAGTCGGTGACGGAGTGTGTTGTTAAGCCACTCCGTGATGTTAAAGTCTCCGGTTCGAAACCTGCGGGGACAAAAAATCCAACCATGTTAAGGGTTGGTGTGGCTCAGGCCGGGTGCGATCCCCGGGTGATTTTGACG
>ML809314.1:30377-48538 GCA_009831015.1 Picea engelmannii | reverse complement strand
CTATTCACACGAATGTATCAATATACAATGGTTTACAGTCCTGCATAAAAGCATGCAGACTCAACTACGAAAATAGAATAAAGCTCTAATTTGGAAAACGCAGAAAAGCTGCATTTACAGTGAGTAATTACTATTTCTAACACCCTTTCCTATGGTTTAAGAGTAAGCTAGTATTATATGAAATCCTGTTATCGTAACCATGCTTAAAAAATTCCCTTACTGTACATAAGTACAGGAAACACAGTAATGCTACTTTCACTTTAGCGATTCTGAAAGGTCGCTTCATATATTACAAACTATGCTGCATGACTCTGCTTTGTACTGCATTAAGTTGCGGTTCATAAATGACAAATAAATGGATTATTTTATCTTTGTACTGCATTGTTTCGTGTAGTTCTAGTTTTCAAGCTTCTCTCTTTTACTGTACTTTGTTTTATTCATTCGATTCTCTTCATGTTTTAGTGTTTTACTGTACTTTTTTTTATTCAATCGATTCTCTTCATGTTTTAGTAACGTACGATTAGAAGAAAAATATAAAACTTCAATCTACTTTGTATTGATCTTAATCATATTTTTTAACTATTCTTAATCTATTGTCTTATTGTATAGTGATCTAGATTTTGTTAGACCACCCAGTACAGATCCTCACAAAAATTTGAACAGTGTGATGTTTACCAATCACTTTAGTGAATAGTACTAGCCCAGCCACTTAATCTATGGCTGATGAATGCCTAAGGCGATGTTATTTTGTTGTTGGTCATTTTTGTGGCCTTCCATAGTTTATACATGGTAAGTAGGTTAATCAGATTAATGTATAATTCTTTATTAATCAGACATTTTAGTGAACCCAAAATGATATACACCATAAATAATATTCTTCTAACTTTAAATCTCACATACATTGCATATTCTTTTAACTTAAATTTCACACACATTGTATATTTCTAATTAAAATACTAATTAATAAAAAAAATTAATAATAATTATAAAAGTGAATAAATGGAAATATAGACAGTGTGCCAATCGATTGCTTGGGTTGACGTAACAAACCTCCACTATGTAATAAATAATAAAAAGTATCTTGGAAATTTGAAGCATTTCTCCAACTTTTGACTCGCATTTTCAAGATTCAATACATCATTATTGATACTTTGTATTAATGTATAAATGACAAATTAGTGCTTTAATATTTTGTTAATATGTTATTGGATGGCTTTCAAATCTCATTAATGTTAATATATAATATTATATGGAGTCCTGCTCTGTTGTAAAGCCGTGACCATGATATAAAAAATTCCCTTCCTCTACATGGAAAAGTAGAGAAGACAAAGCAATGCCTACCTTCACTTTACTTAGCAATTCTGAAAGGACGCTTCATAGATTCCAAATTAATGCATTTATGCTGCATGACTTTGCTTTGTACTACATGAATGGCGGTTCATCAATGACAAATTAATGGATTATTTTATCTTTGTACTACATTTATTGTTTCGTGTAGTTCTAGTTTTCAAGCTTCTCTTTTATTGTACTTTGTTTCTTTTCAAATGATTCTCTTCATATTTTATTTCTTTTCAACTAATTCTCTTCATGTTTTAGTAAATAGGAATATAAAAGATGCATGACATGTGTAGCATCCAAATCGAGTAACCTTACCCACCACTTATCACCAATGATTTTAAGCCTTGTATTAAAGTCTTGTAACATGTAGCTTTTTCCCAAGAGAAATTATCTCGAATTTATAAAATGTATAAACTCATTTACATGACTCTGAAGCCAGCTGAGGAAGCTAGATCAGTGCAAAAACCATGATCGGACCAGAAATTACAAATAAAATCAGTGTTGCCAAGGGCCGACAGAATAAGATAGACGATTACAATTCACCCACGGCTAACTCAGTACTATTCAATAGAATCGCCTCCATGCGCTGACAAAACAAGGAAAACGTTTATCCCCACAACAAACTCAGCAAACCTCTCTCGCCACTCTATCAATCAGAGAAGAAGCAATTAACCAAGGCCCTCTACGCTTTTCACATGTCATACGAACTGATCTTTAATATTCGAAAAGATTGATGGTAGAGATCGGGCTCTCCTGTCCTCTCTCACAGTGGTAGATCGAAAGTCTGCTGACCACTTCATTTAGAGCTCTCTTGGAGAGAGCATCCGCCTCAGTATTGTGCGTTCTGGGGAGATGACGGAAGGTGATATCAGTGAATAAAGTGGCTAGCTGCTGCATTTTTTGCTTCCAGCCTTCCACATGGATGGACTGGAGATTGCATTTTCGATTAATCTAGTCTACGATAACTTTCGAGTCACCTAGGACGAAGAGGTGATTTAAGGACCAATAAGAAGCCAGCGTAAGAGTAGCCCATAAGCCCATAAGCTCGGCTTTGGTGTTTGAACCCACACCACAATTCAGAAACCACTTTGTAGTCCTCTCCGGATGAGTTTTGAAGGTGCCTCCAACACCACAACATAAACCAGAAGACAGAGCCGCACCATCAAAACAAGCCACTGAGTAACCTTCAGGAAAAATTAAATCCACCACTTTGAAAGGATGAGCCTTGACGGATGACGACTGCCAATGAAAAGAAGCCAGTATTCTGTAGTAGACCGCCTGTAAGGAAGGAGAGACGTCCTCGAAAAGGACCTTATTTCATTATATCCAGAGTTGCCAGCTCACGATGGCAGCCAGTGAAGGTGGTGCCGCTTGATTAGAAAACCAAAAGGAGAGACACTTTGTAATAGAGGCACCGGACCAGAAGAGGGGAAGGGAGAAGTGCAGCAAAACGCATTTCCAAAGTTCTTGAGCAAAACTACAGTGAATAAGCAAGTGGTGGATGTCCTCCGAGGCATGGCTGCAAAGAGCACATAATCTGGGGCCCTGCCATCCTTTTCTATGTAGCATCTCCCAGGTAAGGATTTTTTCACTAGCACAGAGCCAAGTAAAAAGTTTGAGCTTAAGAGGGAGCGGCCAAGTCCACAACCGACGGAGCCACTGAGGATATGCTACTACGTCCCTAACAGGCAGGAGAGCCGCGTAGACATTCTTGGCACAGACCTTGCCTGAACCATCACCCCCGGCCTAGAAAAGAGAATCCCGAGTGTCAGAGAGAGAGAGACCAACACATTTTAAAGATGCTGTAAAGGACTCCCATTCCAAGGCCAAAGGCCCGATGAGAGACAGGTCGCTGCTCAGGAGCCATTGATCTGGGAGGGGGAAGGCACCGGTCTCCTTCTTCAACTGAGCCAGAGTACAAAAGTTTAAAGAGAGCAAATGTGATCTGAGTGACAAGGAGAGAATCGAGTGGTCATCTAAACCAACGATTTTATCTCGACCAATTTTGATTTCTTCACCCGATCCTGGCCTCCAATGGAGCCAATGAAGGATCACCTGGGAGGAAGAGACCAGGCCCCTCCAGAAGGGAGAAGCCCACTTCTGAAAAAGTTGTGTCTTACGCAGCCAAACAAGGAGGGGTAAGGCACCTAGATATTTGTCCTTGATGACTCGATGCCAAATGCTATCAATGGAGACCGCTCTCCAAAAAGAACAAGCCAGTAAAGCCGAGTTGAAGATGGAAAGGTTCTTAAGTCCCCATCCCCCTGCCCTTTTGGGTCTAGAGAGAGTCTGCCAGTTGCAAAGGTGGAAGCGGCATTTACCTACTAGGTCGTTCCATAGGAAATTGAAAGAGAGTCTGCGAAGCATAGTAATGATTTTGGCGGGTATCCGTTCCAGTAGCATCCAAAAAATAGCCAAACTCTGTAACACCGACTTGACCAGGATTAGGCGTCCCCCCAGGGACAACCATTTATTGCACCAGAAACCTATTCTCCTTTCAAAGGTTGCAACCAGCCAGGTCCAGTCAGTTGAGGAGGAGGCTCCCGACTTTAGCTGGTACCCAAGATAATGGAAACCTGAATTTAAGTCAACAAAGGAGAAGGGGAAGGAATCTTTGAAGAGGGAGAGTTCGGCCTCTGTTAAGCCCCAAAAGTGGGCAGTAGACTTTGTTGGACTGATGGACAGCCCCGAAACTGAATAGAAGAACTGAAGAATGTCCATGAGCGCAAGCCATTCTGCTAAATCAACTTTGGATAGTAAAAGAATATCATCCACAAACATAAGGTGAACAATCCTGATGTGATTGGAAACCTTGATACCTGTGATGCGGTGCTCAGAGAGGCCTTTAGAGAGGAGGAGGCTAAAGGCTTCCATAACCAAGATAAAGAGGTAGGGAGAAAGAGGGCATCCTTGGCAGAGCCCCCTTTCTCTTTTAAAAAATCTAGACGCCTCCCCGTTAATCAGCACTGCAAAGTTTGCGCTTGTGACGCAGGACATAATCCAGTCTGTGAACTTATCACCAAAGCCAATCGAGAGGAGGATTAGTCTTAGAAAATCCTAGTCAATGCTGTCAAACGCCTTTTTGAGGTCAAGTTTCATGACCAACGCCTTTTGCTTTTTTTGGATGATACTGTGATTGCACTCATTGGCTACACCGATGGCATCTTGGATCCTTCTTCCCTTTAAAAACCCGAGCTGTTCGACTGAGAGACTTTTTTCCAAAGCCGGCTTAATCCGATTGGAGATTACTTTAGAAATTAACTTGTAGACTAGGTTACAAAGGGAGATCGGTCTGAAGTCGTTGAAGGTAGTCGAAATGTTTTCTTTTGGAATTAAAACCAGGAAGGTGGAGTTTAGGCTACTGGAAATTTTTCCTTTGATGCGAGAGTCCTCCACCATCTGAAGAAGATCCGGTCCAACAAGATCAAAATAGTAGATGAAAAATTCCACCGTCCAGCCGTCTGGCCCTGGACTCCTCTCCTTTTTGAAAAGATACAAAATATTCTTTAACTCTAGCAGTGAGACGGGTTTGAAAAGTTCTGTGGCTTCAGTCGCCGTAACCAAATTAGTGAAAAGGCTGGCTGTAGAAACTTTTGCTGGCAGGTTGTGGCCACCACTGGATTTTAAAAGGAGCTCGAAGTATGCGACCGCTTCCTTTTTGAGTGCCTCTTGCCCACGGATGGTCCCATCGTTTTCACTATCGATGGACCAGATTAATTTCTTGTTTCTGTTGTGGCTAGCAACTCTATGGAAAAATTTAGAGTTTGAGTCACCCCACTTGAGCTAGGTCGCATGGCTTCGGAGCCTCCATCTTTTTTCATCATCCCGCAGTAGATCATCTCTAGTTTTCTCCAAAGCTTTTAAAGAAGTCGCGTCCTCCAATGACAGAGCCGCGGAGGATGACACATAAAGGTCATCCTTGTAGCAGTTATGGTCCGAATTATTTTGAGAACAAAATGAAGGAAGAGATATAACCATGAAATATATAGAGATATTGGGAGATACACAAAAATATTGCAATAAACACAGAGATACTGTAATGCACAATTTTTATTAATGACAGAATGTACATAAACTATAAAATTACAGAGTGAATGACTCACTAGAATGGTGGTAGCTTATCTGTTAGAAGAGATGTAATGGCTACCCTCATTTGAAAGAATATGATGATGTTTAAAATGAGGCTCTAGAACCCTTTTTAACATAAATAAAATCCAAAACCCTAACCCCGAAAGATGAAATACCAAAATGTTTACGGGCCTCGATGGGGGTAGTTGGTACGTCAACTTCCCAAGGGCGTAGCTTTTGCATACAATATTCTTTTGGGACATTCTATACCTCATCGGAAAGGTCTAGCCGAGGAGTACATATTCCGTCCAGCCCATACCATAACTTTGCATATTTATTGGGCATTTTTGTGCCCAAAAAACATCGTTTAGGGCCTCAAAACGCCCGTGGAAGTTCAGGACTTGAAAAATGGTAGAAAATCTGCCAAGGTGGAAACCCATGTTTTGAGCCAGTGGAATATGTGGGTGTCCATCGATTTCCACCTAGATCAATCCTCCCCCCTTAGGAAGAAACAATATCCATTGCGTCAAGTTCCCAGGGAAGCTTTTGTTGAATCTGAACCTTGGTGAGTTGCTTGCCTTGTTGAAGAAGTTGTCTTGCTAAGCTTGTTGAAGTCTGTTATGAACCTATTGTTGGAGGGGTTGGATTTGTTTAACCAATATGGCTACATGATCTTCCTGAGTGTGGGAGGACTCTGTTGGTGAAGATGCAACATGAAGAACATGAAGGGATTTATCATAATTTGGTTTGATTGGGTAGTGTGGAGGTACCCCCATAGGTTCAGTAGGAATATCTTGGTGCTCTTCTACAATATTCTTGATCTGCTTCTACTGGATAGAAGGGTCTTGGGATGAAGCTACAGTGGTTGCAGTGTCCTTCTCTTCTGAACAGGTTTTGAACAGGCTAAATTTTGTGGTATGAGAGATTACTTTACTACACTTTTTTATGGGTACATTAGTCGTAACTACCTATGGTATCATGTAGGATTGACTCCCTAGAGTAACAAAGATGCTACGAGGTTGAGACTCATAGACATCATGACTAATCCACATATATGGTTTGCCTAACAGAACATCACACACTTAAAGTGGAACAACATCACACAATACCTCATCCTTGAAGGGATTAATGTTGTATGACAAATGACATTGATGGCTGACATGAATATATCATCCCTGGCAAAGCCATCTGATGTTGTATGGTTCTAGGTGTGGTGCTATTGGGAAACCCAAATTCTTGACAACCTCTGCTGAGATGAGTTTATTTTGGCTTCTCCTATTAACAATAAAATGCAGTGGAGTTCCCTTCACCCACATCTATGAATGGAAAAGACACTCCTCCTCCTCAGGATCCTCTGGTTCTTCTGGTCGGATTGTTGCGGTCGCGATAGTAGCAGTGGGTTCTACATCAATTATCTGTCTCCTTTTATTATTTTCTAAATTAGAGTTTGATTCGAGGCTTGGATCTGTTTCTTTGAGCTCGGCCATCAATGACTGTTTCGAGCGACATTCATTAGTATTGTGCCAAGGGATTTTGTGGAAGTCGCTCCTCTTCCCAGTGTCCTTCTTCATCTTCCCGTTACCCTTTTTTTCTTGTGGATTGGATTGGTTATCTTGAGGTTTACTGTTATGTGAGTTAGGGATGCCTTTACCATACTTTGGTTGTTGCGTATTTGTAGACCCAAATTCCCGCTTGTTCTGTTGCTTAAATTTCTGCTTGATTTTTACAACATATCTATAAGCAACTCCCAGTTATGAGATGTCCAAAAAATCCATTTCAGTTTGGATATACCTGTGTAGAGCCCCACGGTATTTCAGAACCAAACGTTGCTCAGAATATTTGATACCCAGCTTGGTGTGAAAGGTATGGAAGGTATTTGTGAACTCTAACACTGTTTGGTCCCTCTTTTGATGCAGTGAAGTCCATCTCATGTACTGGTCATCATAGTTTCCCACAGGGTAATATTGCTCCTTGACCACATTCATAAAAAAATACCAAGTGGTTTTGGCCCCAAATATTCCAGACTCGTATTGTAACTTTGCTCCCAGTAAGTTTCCCACCAATGTTTGACATGGGGGAGAGCCTTAAGGAGTGCAAATGTGATCTTTTCTTTGTTGGAAAAATTGTGAACAGAGAAATGACCTTCTAGCAAATTTAAACATTTTTCCAAAGCATTTGCATTAATATGACCTTCAAATACATGAATATCAAAATTAAAATGTACCTTGAATGGGGTAGCATCTCCAAAGTGACTTTTTAATGAAGACGCAACTGTTATTGTCGACAATTGTTGAATGATCTAGGCGAAATTCTCCAACATCTCGTTCCTCTGTTGCGCAAGGGCTTCCACGAGCAACAACTTGATGAGATCTTCTTCTCCCCCGACTCTCTTCTCTTCCGGCATGGGATTCCACTTAGGATGGCTAGAGAGGTTATCCTAAAGGGAAACTAGTGTGAGACCCAACTCTCTTTATCTTGACCTCGTCGGGGACATGCACAAGAAATGAAAAGGAGTAGCCTGCTATGATACCACTGATCTGGATTATTTTGAGAACGAAATGAAAGAAGAGATATAACATTGAAATATACAGATATATTGTGAGATGCATGGAAATATTGCAATAAACACATAGATACAGTAATGAACAATTTTTATTAATAAGAGAATGGACAGAAACTATAAAATTACAGAATGAATGACTCACTAGAATGGTGGAATCTTATCTCCGAGAAGAGATATGATGGTTACCCTCATTCACAAGAAGATGATGATGTTTACAATGAGGCTCTAAAGACCTTTTTAACATAAATAAAATCCAAAACCCTAACCCTAGAAGATGAAACACCAAAAGGTTTACGGTCTCGAAGGGGGTAGTTGGTACGTCAACTTCGCAAGGACATAACTTTTTCATACGATCTTCATTTTGGGCATTCTATACCTCGTCGAAAATTTATAGCGGAGGATGCATATTTTGTTCAACCTAGACTATGCATTTGTCTCTCACCGGGGCATTTTCGTACCCAAAAAAAGTCGTTTAGAGCCTCAAAACGGCCCCGAAAGTTCAAGACCCGAAAAACTGTAGGGTGGCCACCGATTTCTGCCTAGATCAAGTTAAAGCAAGTCATGACAACAATATCAACCTGGCAGTAGTTAAGGAAACCATCAATAAGAAGTCCGGCATGTGATCTACTCAATTTTTATATATATAGACTGTTGAATGGGAAATGTCCCTTTACATTATCGAACCGGAAACCATCAATAAGAAGTCCGGCATGTGATCTACTCAATTTTTATATATATAGACTGTTGAATGGGAAATGTCCCTTTACATTATCGAACCTTTGCTCTCTTGATCGAACCTCTATGCTCTTGCGCATTGGCATTCCTCTCAATCAATTTACAATTTGAAGATGATCTAGTTTCGTCTATTCATATGCAGTTCTTAATCAATTTGTAGATCATCCGGTTTGTTCTTCTGCAGTTCTCGATACACTTGAAAATCAACTCTCTTCATATGCATAACTGCGTACTAATATAAGGTAAGCCAATATGTACCAATATAAGGCAAGCCAATATACGATGTTTGTTTACCAATATAACTAGATTACAATAAGGGCACGTTGAAGTTACCCAACAATGGATCCTTGTCATCATCTCCATTTCGATCTCGATAATGAAATATAAGCTGGAAAATATGTACTATTCCTTTCAAGCAGGAGGACAAACCTTTTATTTTGGCCATGGAGAACTTTGGCTTTCTAATGTCCCTTCATATTTTGGGTGGAACCATTCTGATCCTCATCTTCATCCATAGAATCATTTTGATCCTCATCTTGAACCACTCTAAGTGTTGTAGAGTCAGATTCAGAGCCTTCTTTGCATACTGAGATATTTGAAAACGATGAGGACTTCACTTCACAATTCGTTACCGTTTGATTCATCTCCATGGCTATTTTGTTTTGTTTGTAACTTCAACAAAAAAAAAATCGTTGGATTCTCCTTAATAGGTTTCATGTTTCTGTTGATGGGAAAATATTATCCTGGCTCTGAAAACGTAGCTTGCGAATGAAGCAAGAGAGTGAATGTATACCCAATATCGGCAGAGGCAGCACCTGGAAATCTATAGAACGTTGTAATAATACTACCAAAATATATTTTTCTCAACTACAATATTATGAAACAATTGACCTGTGTCTGTAGAATGCCATGCCATGATATTGGGAGCTTCTTGACCTTGGCCCCTCTTATCTACTGGTTGGATGGGAACGGTTGGCAGTTTGAAGTCCCGAAAGAATGTTCTGAGAAGATGAATGATGATCACCTCTAAGCGAGTGGCAAGATTGGTTCGCATGACCACAAATTTCTTCAAGAAATAGTGAAGAAACAGAGTTCAAGGCACGACTAACCGCAGAAAACTGAAGCGTAATGCAAGACCTGCCCGTGATTTACACGACCATGAGTTTATTCAAACAACAACGAAGAATTTAATTTTTTAATAAATTATTTTAAAAGTGATTAAATACTAAATATATGAAAGGGAAGGTTAACATATTACCCAACAACATATTAACATGTGATCCCAATATAAAATTTCAAAACAAAACGATTATAAATTAACATAAGTGTATTGGAAAAGCCATCACGCTGGTTCCTTTATCTTGTAAAGGTGTTTAAGCCTTGATCATTAGCATTTTTGTATTGAAAAATATATCATTAATAATGTTTCTTATTAGCCTTGCCAAAGCAGTACTATAGTAATAGTAATGAGTTTTTGTTGACTCTGTATTAGTTAGGAGTTGACTAACAAAAAATTAAGACTTTGTTATAGTTAAACTTTGGATTTTGAATTTTATTATTTTGTTTAAATATTTATATTTATTTATCTTTAATATGATTGGGTAATTTTTTAAGGGTATAATTGTAGAAAGGACGGAGCCATCCCATTAGACCGTATCAGCTTTATTCACGGGGATAAGTTTAACAAAGACTTATTGGACTAGAGCTAGTTTAATAAATGCAAAAGTTCTAAAGTAATTAATGTATAAGGGGTAATACGTTTTGTATTAAAAGATTAATGAGCTTTTATATAAAGACGAGTTATGTACTTCTATTAAATAAAGACTTGTTCGTGCCAAAAGTAGGAGAAATATGGGCTCTAATATCAAAGTAGGAGAAATTTATATAAAGACGAGCTATGTACTTCTATTAAATAAAGACTTGTTCGTGCCAAAAGTAGGAGAAATAGGGCTCTAATATCAAAGTAGGAGAAATAATATATATAAGGACGATGCCATCACATCACACAAGTTTATCAACTTTATTCACGAGTTTATCAACTTTATTCATGGGGATCAATTTAACAAAGACTTATTTGACTAGAGCCACTTTCATAAATGCAAAAGTTCTAAAGTAATTGATGTATAAGGAGTAATACGTTTTGTATTAAAAGATTTATGAGCCTTTATATAAAGACGAGATATTTACTTCTATTAAATAGGCGTACGTTAAGGTTCGTAAAAACCATTAATGGAAGCCACCATCCAATGCATTAATGCATTGATGCAGATGGCTCGATCTGGTGCATTGATTGTTTGGCAGATTTGGCCAACTGGTTATTAGCTACTTCATGCATGCCTCCTTTACCATACAACCACGGAAACAATTATGCTTTAGCATACAACTCTTTATAGTTGCACTTCAACTTCATGTCGGACGAATCGACCCTTTCAAACCCCACATTGCAACTGCTGAACAACTGCGCTCCAGCCTCCTACGCCTCTTTGCGAACGTGACTTGCCTGGTCGAAGCGTTAGCATACAACAGGGGAAGGGAAAAGTTCCACCAATAGGCAATCTGAGATTACAACAACAGGCAACTGCCATCTATAGTCTCTCTCGTCGGTAAACAATCTTTTTGTTTTCTCATGGAAATTGTCTGTAACCCAAACTGCACTCGTTTTCTGGATTTCTAGCACTGTTTTTCATTTAATTTTATGTTGATGCATTATTTTTATGTTGATGCATGCAATCGTATTTCCTGGCACTTGGCATTAACTATGGTTTGTGCAACACACAACCTTAAATCATTTTCGTCGGTAGTGGCCCTGATAAAAAACCTGCAAGCCGACTATGTCAAAATCTACGACGTCGATCCCCTTGTTCTCTAGAGAACACCAAGCTACTCTGAACCATCCAAAACCCTATCTTTCCCATCTGTATCCCGACTTATTAACTCCTTCCTGGAAACGAGAAATTTACTTACCTGGACTGATTTAGTGCTTTTCTTAGATTCGTTTCCTTCGGCACCGAGCCTGATATGAAGTAGAGATACAGAGAGCAAGAGAAGAAAGATGGCCAGGAGAAAAGCCATACTAGAAAATTGTTGAAACCATTGCTGAGGAGAAAATCCATACTAGAAAATTGCTGAAACCATACTGGTGCTATGCAACTACAACTACAACCATAAGTCATTCAATCAATCGGTCAGTGAAAGCATTTTTTCTCTTTACTCTATATCAAAAAATTGAATTTATCTTAATCAGTCAATCAAAGCCCTATTTCTCTTTACTCTATATCAGGAAATTGAATTTTCAAAAAACTGAATTTAGCTTAGACCTCGGTTTGGTACCTTTTTATGCCCGCTCTCTTTGGTCACATACACAAATACCTGTTTACACCAAATCCCTTTGGTATCCCATTTCCAAGAACGAATCCCATTCCTTCCTTCTCTCATTGGATCCACACCTAGAATTGGATTTGCATCTCAATCCACACAAGCCGAGCTACTTATCAACTATATTTCCACTTACAATTCTTACTGTTATACCGAAAGACTTGACTGGAAATAGGGTAACGAAAGCTCAGTCTCGATCTAGAACTTGGAATTATCAATTTGGATCTAATTGAGTAGAGGGTAGGAATAACGAATCGGTTACAACAGTTGCATACTTAGGATCAACAAAAATAGGGACCAAGAGAATTCTACAAGAAGCCTTAGCTTAAGCTTCCCCCAAGAAGCCCACGTACGAGTTCCCTCCCCAGCATACAACGTGGATTCGAGGAAGAGTTCCCAGATGCCAAATGTCAAGATGAATTCACATGTCCCTGCCTGTTTATAAATTTTAGAATAAAAAATTATTATACTGTCAAAACAATACAGTTTCAATTTGATATAGGCTCTTTCTCTGTTACTTGTAAATGTTGCACAATGAAAAGACAAATAGGACTATAATGTTTTACCTGTAGACATTTACAACACAAATTTCAATTGTCGACCTTCTTTCAATGATATTGCATGCAATATATCAAGGCTGATATCTATGATTTTGTCCAACTTGTTCGACTCTGCTCTGCCGGAAAGGTACTTGTCTTGGCTTTGCAAAACACTGTCGAAAATATCATTAACAATGGTGTTAGGCTCACTCTTTGATGCCTTTCCTCCTTGATTATTCTGTGCCCTATACAACTTAACACATACATCATTCCTTGCCTTGATCAAATAACATAGAAATAACAAATAAATTCGTGAACATCTTCCTTCCTTCTAGACTTGAAATGCTTTCCAAAGAGCTTTAAAGAGCTCTGGATCTTCACATGAGCGTCACTGTTAGAGATGAGCTCGCTATGAACTTCTCCAACAAAGAAAGGGGACAAAGCATAGTATGGTTGTTTTCCCTCTTCCTTGTATAAGGGGATTAACATAGGACGAGAGGAGTTATTCATTGATATCATGATATATCTCTACCCACTATACAAAACAATCCTTATCACCAATAGGAGATAAGCACCCTGGTGAGGTCGGGGAGGGGTAGAAAACGAGAACAATGGGAACCAGGCCACTTTGTTTCACACTCTGGTCTGGTAGGAGGCCGAGAGGATTCATGAGTCTAACAAAAAATTTCTAGCGCCTATGACCAACTAGCTTATTCACAGGACTTGGGGACTGATGCATGGCGAAAAAAAAGTTATCTAACAAACCATACCAATGTAGAATCTGACCGACTTTACCTGGTAATGGTTTCATGGGACGACTATTCATATCCATGGAGCTAAACCAGCGACCAGAAAAAAAGATGGAAAAACAACACTGTTTTCTTCATATCTCAGACTCACAAACTCACATCACGAAACATTCCACTGGTTCACAGGTCGAGTAGGTTGTAGGTTTAGCACTTATATCTTCATTTAACTGAATTTGAAAATAAAAGAGGATCATCATCAGTGGAAGAGATCCTCACAGTGTTTGGCTTTTAGGGAGGGACAAAAGCTAACATTCTGAGACTGTACATAACTGGAAGAACCGACCCGAGACTGTACATAACTGGAAGAACCGACCCAAGAGAGAGCTCCTCCTACCCAATAAAGAACGGTCTCCACATCAAAATCATGAGCTGTGGACAAGAGTAAGTAGTCAGAGAAAACAAGCCACAATAGATCCTTGAAATTGGACACTTGGTTGTGAAAGAAGGACATGCAGTTGAAACAAGCCACCATGTGGGACATTACATTGTAGAAGCAGAAGCATGACATGTGGGTGAGGATGTAATAGACTATACATAGCTCTATGAAAAGAAATTTGATACCTAACGATATTTACAAATATCGTTAATATATTAGGTAGAGCCCGAGCGATTTCTACACATTTTTTGGAGGCATCCCGTTGATCGCAATTTGTTTCGACAGAGTTATATAAAATTTTATTGTTCATATAAATGAACTTGGTCTCATCTGATTTAATTCACCGGCAACACCAAAAGAGTCTATTTGATCCAAAAAAATGTTGAATATGCTCTCAGATATTGTAAATTTGAAGTTTTAATTTCGGTGAAGTGAATATGGTGAGTTAATGTCCTCTCCTCTGTTATTGGGGCGTTATTATTGCATTCGTTACAACAACGTTGAGCCGCTGTTAGGGCGTTACTAATGCATTCGTTACAACAATGTTGAGCCATCATACACGTCATTCTCTTCATTAGGTGGCAGGCAGCGTTTAGACATTAGAAATTTATTCATTGGAGGTTTTAAAAATTAAATATTAATTAAAATGTATTTTTTAATTCTTCATCGTTTTTCTATAATGTTTTAAATATTATTTTAATTATAAATATAAAATTGTAGTTTTACACAATTAAAATCAAATTAAAATTATATTCCATTCCTAACTCTACTCTATTTAAATTAAAATTGTATTCAATTCCTAACTCTACTGTATATGTTTTGATACATGTCAATCATCCTACATTATTTTGAGGCGTGCCAATCATCCCACGCCATTAAAATTACAGATCCATGCATATAATTTTTTTTTTAAATTTACAATGGATCAGATTCTAGTGAAAATGGATCATTTTAAAAGACATCACATTCAAATTGAGATTTAAAATTTTTAGGATTATAATAGTAGTGTTGATCCGGTTTCAGGATTATAACAAGATTTTCACTAGAATCTGATCCATCGTAAATTAGAAAAAAAAGATTTAATTTAAAAAAAAAAATTATATGCATGGATTTGTAATTTTAATGCCATCAATGGACCAAAAAAATCTATTGCAAAGCGATGCACTCTATCAGGTTATTCTCATCTCCACTGGCATCCGCGTCCTTTTAAATAAATATATTAGGGCCATTAGTCATTAAGTTAATTCTTGCGTATTGGTGGATTGTATCGATATTGATTGTGTGAATTGTGAATGTAGTTGTGTTGAAATTATTAAAACAATTGAGAGGGGGGGTGAATCAGTTGTTTGTGAGCTTAAATAATATTAAGTCTGTTAAATCGTTATTAATCTTTCTTCATGTGGTCATCAACAATATACAACATATGGATAGTAAAAGGTAAAGAACAACAGTCACACATAAAGTATACACAAAGACAGTTTTTTCACGAGGAAACCCATAAAGGGAGAAAACCTCTTCTTCTTCGAAATGATGGGCAATCTTTTAAGTTCTGTACATCATCTATAATTGAGCACCAACTCAATGTGAGGCTGGAACCTCTGTTTTACAAGCTGCAACTTGTTTGAGAGCACCAACTCTCTGGTTTCTCTAGCACCCACTAGAAGGAAGCACCAACTCCCTGAATATTCCAGCACCAATTGGATGGAAGCACCAACTTCCAGTTACACAGGCTCCAACCTGTATAACAGAGAACACTTGTTCTCCCTAGCACCACCCTGCCACCCTGTTTCTCTGGCTGCAACCAGATGGAAGCTACAACTTCCTGTGTTCAAGCTCCCACTTGAAGCTCTGAGAACAACAGTCCTCCCGAGCACCTCCCAACCACCCTGAAATATAAATGGCTAAATAAACATTCAACTTTACAGATAAATCAGTTCTTACCAATCTTTCTTTGTTCTGCAAATCTGGTCTTCTGCACATTGTTCTTCTGCTCTTCTCTTCCTCTGTCTATTCAGCAGGTATGCTCTGCATCAACTCGTACTCTTATTCTGCTCTTCTTCAACTTGTTCTATTATTCTACTCTGCATTTCATTTCACACTTTACATTTGCTCAATCTCCTCCTGCGCATCCTCTTCTTCTCTATTCTTACAGTTTCATTCTTTTTCCCTTACATAACTTCCAACACCACACAGTCTGTTTCATATTCTTTTATACACACGAACACGACGGTTCAACTTCCCAACTTCTTAGGCAAAATGACGACAACTGTCTAAGCAACTGAAACGCCAACTGATTGACAATCATGAGTCCATTTCACTAACGGATTTGTAACTGAAAAGTTAGACTGTGAGAAAGAACAGTAACCCTCCGATCACATTCAAGTTTTATCCGCACCATTGGATGACATTTATTATTCTTGCCTTTTTAAATCGGGTTTCGGCATTCCTTATGATCAATGTTCTTTTCACTTACAAATCCCGATCCACAAAATTCCGTAAAGCAGTCAGATCAACTATCTAGATCACATTTAGATCTGACGGTTCTGATTAAGTCAGGATTTGACTCATCGCAATTTTGACACTCTGGACGTTCGGTGTTTTTGTCACTTCAAATTCCCGATCCTCGACACTCCGTAAAGAAGTCGGATCAACGATCCAGATCACATCTCTATTCTATGGCTGCGATAAAATCGTGATTTCACATATCGCGAAATCGAGATTCTTGATGTTAAAAAACTTTGACATCTCCAACTCTCGATCCCCGATGCCTCTTCATTGACTGGAATCAACAGTCCAGATCAAAGCTTGATCTGAGGGCTCAGATTGCATCGTGATTTCACATATCGCGAAATTGGGATTCTTGATGTCAATATTCTTTGACATCTCCAACTCTCGATCCCCGAAACTCCGACAAGGTGTCCATCTGCTGATGTCACACGTGGATTGACACGTGTTGAATACTGCCACGTGTCACTCTGATTCGTGACTCACATGTGCTTGTAATGTTGAATTAGTCTGACATTTGTCATTACCTGGTTGTGCCACGTGTTGCTAGCTGACGTGGTCTGCCGACGTGAGTTGGGTTGACGGTCTAGATCACATCTTGATCTGACGGCTCCGATTACGCCGGGATTTTGCATATTGAGAAATCAAGATTCCTATTGCATTGTTTCTTTGACATTTCAAAAACGCGATCCTCGAAACTCCGATCAACGGTTCAGATGTGATCTTGATTTGACGACTCAGATTACGTCGGGATTTTGCATATCGGGAAATCGGGATTCCTATTGCATTGATTCTTTGACATTTCAAAAACGCGATCCTCGAAATTTCGATCAACGGTTCAGATGTGATCTTGATTTGACGGCTCAGATTACGTCGATATTTTGCATATTGGGAAATCGGGATTCCTATTGCATTGTTTCTTTGACATTTCCAAAACGCGATCCTCGAAACTCCGATCAACGGTTCAGATGTGACATTGATTTGACGGCTTAGATTACGCCGGGGTTTTTCATATCGAGATTACGCTCACTTCTCCTTTCACTTTAAAGAATGTGCAGGTTTTCCTCGATCCAACGGTGGTCGGACCCTGCACTCAGATCTGACGCCTGAGATCTATTCTCCTCTTCAGCGCCCTCTTCTTGTCTTTCTTCAGATCTGACGACCCTCATGCTATCGAGAATTTTGGATGGGATCCAACGATCATAAATGCTTCTCGGGCCTTCAATCATTCGATCTTCCTGGACTTATCTTCTCTTTTCCTGTTGATCATCGCTGCTGTACTCAAGCCATCATTACTGCTATACTTTCCATCAATGACAAGATTACGCTGCCTTCGATCATTCGCTGCCTTCGATCATTCGCTGCTTTCGATCATTCACCTCTCTAAACTTATCTTATGTTTGCCTGTCGATTACAAACTTGTTGTTCTCATGTCATCTTCACTGTTGGCATCAATGACAAGCATTCGTTGTCTGTTAACTGTCTGTTAAATATTTGCCAACAATCTCCCACTTTGGCATTGATGGAAACACAAGCACCCACATGTATTCAGATCTTCTCTCCTGCTCTTTTCTCCCCCTTTGACATCAATGTCAAAGAAGAACCATTCTTCCCCTGATATGTTATAACAACCTGCTCCCCCTATCAACTATAAGAATCTTGGAAATACACCAGATATTCAATAAGTACTCCCCCTGACCAGGTGAACAGATTAGGCACAAGAGATTATAACCCCCAACTTTTGACGAAGATATCCAAAAGGGGTTGCTGCTAATGGTTTAGTAAAGATATCAACAATATGTTCTGTAGAAGGTATATAATTCAGTTGAACAATTCTGTTTGTAACTTGTTCT
>ML809313.1:87617-134664 GCA_009831015.1 Picea engelmannii | reverse complement strand
GAACAGGTTGCAAAAAAGAACATCAGAGTTGAGTATGTGGGCACAAAAGAACAAGTGGCAGACATCTTTACAAAACCACTTCCACGGGAAGCCTTTGAATATCTTCGCCAAAGACTTGGAGTTATTTCTACTCCAAAATGAATTCTTTTTTAATTCTTTTTGAATGCTTATCTTATATGTCTTAGATGTAAACGAGGAAGCACCATAAGAGGACAGTTCAGTCAGGGGGAGCAACCCTGGATGGAAAGATACCTTTGCCATTGATGACAAAGGGGGGGAGATTTATCAGATGTAGAGGACAAAAGCATGGTTACAGGGGGAGCAGATTTATCAGATGCAGAGGACAGAGGCATGGTTCCAGGGGGAGCATGAGTGATATGATTTCATTATTGCATCATAGTGTTTCCATCAATGCCAAAGGGGGAGATTGTTGATTAAGGTTGGTTGTCATTGATGTCAACCCTTGAAGAAATCCCTGTAGCACAAAGGTTTGGGTAATGGACCCAATATTGTTTGATGTAAATATGACTCATTATTGTTTTTTCACGGTTAATAAGAAGTAAATATGGATGAACTCCAAAGTGGTCCCCTTATGGTGAAAGCCCTCATGGGAAGACGCTTTGCGGAGTAAGAGAACCCATGATTAATTGTGGAATAATGAGATGAAGGACAGTGAATTTGTTAGGGAAACTATCCTAGATGGATATTCCTTGTCATTCCATTTTCGGTGGTATGTGGAACATAACATAACTCCTCACGGTTAGAGAGTTATGGCCATGAGAAGTTCGAGACCCCAAGTTTGGGTAATGGACCCAAGTTTGTTTGATGGGTAATGGTATGAGTTATGATATATTTTCAGATAATACTATTCTATATGGATATTACATGTCATGTCATTTCTGGTGGTATGTGGAACGTCACATAAATTCTCACGGTTTGAGAGTTATGGCCTTACAAAGTTGGAGGACCCTCATATGTCATCTAGAAGCCCCAAAAGGTCAAAGTAGTCAAAGTGGTTTAAGAGATTTTTAAAGGATAAATAATAAAGTTAAATGATGAGTGTATTATAATTCAAATTGAATACAAAATAAAGTATTTCAATAATAATTTTAATGGATAAATTAGAAGTGGTTTAACCCTAAAATAAGGAAAGTCGGCCAAGTGACCTAGAAGATGTTTTTAAGGAAGTTACTTGGAGAGTATAAATAAGAGGCCAGGCTCTCTCATTTAACACATACTTGAGCATATTGAATATATATAGGTGTCTGAGGTAACCAAGGATATCTAAACCGAAATTTTGAGTGAAGGTGAAGAAAAGAAGGCCGAAATGCAAGGAAGGATAAATTCTTGTGATAGTGCTTTCTAAGGTATGTTATTTACAGGTCATCTCACCATTTTCGCTATAAATTTTTTTATATAATGATTCAAACCATGAAATTGCTATGCCATTGAGAAAACATATCCAAGTATCTGTGGTAAACAATTCAGCTTGTGGTTCGTTGTATTTTGAGAGTTACACTACGTGGAAAATAGGGTTTGTGGCTAGACCTGAAACTAGTCAAAACCAGGTGTTTCGGGTAAAAACGTTTTAACTTCTTCATAACATATCCAAATTCAGTGAGAACAAATGTGTTGGTTAGGGTATAGTATGTAGTATTTTTTTTAATAGTTTCAGATCAATTCATAAAATATTCCGTGTGGGGCACCCTCTACAAGGTCGCTCTCTAGAATAAGCCAGAATTAAACAAGGTATGCCATTTTTGCTATAAATCCTTTTATGAGAGGTTCCAAGTAGTAAAACTTGGAGGAATTGCACAAAACGCACTGGAGAACATTATCATTTTCATATCTTTATACATTATAGGTACAAAGTTATGATTACTTCAAGTTAGGGTTGTTGACTAATCCAAAACTAGGCATGTGAGACTAAAGAAGCGTTTGATGAAAATGCTAGTCTCTTGTTGTTAAAGTTAATGAAGGTTTGAAGGAATGTGATCATATACACCAGGTCTATTATAAAGCTACAAATCATATTTGTATGATGAAATTGACGAGGGCTTTTGGTTGAGTTACATGTTGAGTACATGGTTGAGACAAGTAGTTGATGAGTTGGCACATACATGATGTGTATAGTTGATGATGTTGGTTGATGAGTAGTTGACACATGATTGGTACATACTTGGTACATGGTTGAATGCACTTTTTTATGGTATAGGTTTATTACAGGTTGTTTGGTACAGGTTGGTGCATGGTTGATGAACTTGTTTATGGTACAAGTTGATTACAGGTTGAGGTACAGGTTGATGCATGGTTGATGCATGGTTCAGATTTATTGGTACAGATTTACAGCGGTATATCTCATAGTGATAGTGTGACAGTGGTTCCATCATTCTAATTCTACTTCAGGGTGGCAGGACGGGGCAAGGACAAGTGGTTGTAGCCACCTTTCGGTTGTAGCCGGAGAACATAGGGGGTTTTAGCCTCCTTCTGGTTGTAGCCAGAGAATTGGGGAGTTGGAGATTCCCTCAGGTTGTAGCCTGAAAAACTAGGGGGTTGGAGCCTCCTTCCAGTTGTAGTTGGAAAACAAAGGAATCTGGTGCTTCCAATGAATGTAATTCTTCAAGACATATAAGAAAAATCATTATGTGGTTTTCTCTCGATTTGGGTTTCCACGTAAAACATTGGTGTACTATGTATGTATGTGATTGTTTATTTCTTAATTCTCATTATTGGATAATAATTCTACATTGATATAACAATTGAAGAAAAAGGATTATAATTACACTATTACTGATTCACCCCCCCTCTTAGTAATCCAACAGACCAAACACATCAATGAGCCTATCAATTGATGATAAATTGTGGGATCAACCAACTATAACTCATAATCATTGAGCTTCTTTTAGTTGGTAATCATGGGTGTGGACATAGGCCTACAATCATCCATATAAAATCTCTTCAGAATGTCAACTGCATACTTGCCATGTCCCGGAAAAATGTGTCATGGATCGTGCCAAACCTCAAACCCCAAGAAATAATACATCAGTCCAATATCTTTCATCTCAAACTCTGAAGCAAGGCTTTGCTTGCAACCATCTATGAGTCTCTATGCCCCTGTAATGAAAATATCATCAACATAAAGCAAGAATAAGAGGATCATTTCCAACCACAATGTAGTAAAGGTTGGGATCCGCCTCACTCTTCTTGAAACCCATCTGTTTCAAGTAGGTATCAATCCTCAAATACCAAGCTCTGGGAGCTTGCTTCAGACCATATAACACCTCTTTCAACCTACACACACGAGACTCTCTCCCATGCGCCTCAAATCCCTGTGGTTGCTCAATGTACACCTCCTCCTATATGAGACCATTCATAAATGTGGTTTTCACATCCATCTGGTGGATCTTCCAACCCATCCATGCTGTAATGGAGATCACTACCTTGATTGAAGTATATCTAGAAACTGGAGCGAAGGTCTCATCATAATCTACTCCCTTTATCTATGAGAACCCTTGAGTCACAAACCAAGCCTTGTGCTTCTCAATGCTTCCATATGCAACATGCTTGATTTTATAGAGCCACCTAGAAGTCACCACTAACTTCCCCTCGGGTCTCAGAACAACCTCCCACACATCATTCTTCATGATGGAATTGTACTCATCCACCATGGTATCCTTCCAGGCTTGCTAATATGTTGCCTCATCAAAAGTGGAAGGCTCGGACTCACTGACGTTGCTCACCATAACTAAATAGTTAGTGCTATCACTCAAACTATAGGTTGGAAAAATCCCAACCCATTGTCACCTTATGTAAACCCTCCCCTTGCTTTAGTGAAGGATAAGTACTACACAGGCGGGGAAATCTTGGGTGACCCAAGGGGGAAATGATATGGAAAGTGAGATTATGGAAGATGATTCCCATATAGGTCAAACTAGTAAGTGGAGAATGGCTTGGAAAAAAGTCTCAAATTATATTAATGATTTCCAAGTGCTTGAGTACCAACAAAAGATAATTGTACATGCCCGAGACACAAGAAGAGACAAAGATACAAGCTCAAATATTAAGTGGACACAAAATTTAAGCTTGATGTCCCTGTTATCCACAACTCCTAGGGATAACTAGGGAGATCATGTCTTGAGGCCCTCAGGTTGCAGACATGGAGTACCGAGAGACAGTCTGACCAACAGTGTCCACTTTCCCAAATAGAGACCCAACTCGCCACTACAGCTCCAGGTTCATCACGAAGACATCCACCACATGAGATGGCTTCCAAAAGACATTGGGTCTTTCTCCATGAGGTACAAGCCAGGTATTATGGTGAGTGTCATTTCAATATTTGAGTCATTTGATTTTGTTGCATCTATTACTGCTTTTGATTATATAATGTTTTCTTGGACATTATGTTCGTTGCCCTGTTTCACTTTGGTGGTTGACATTGCGCCCTAGTAAGTGGGTCACCCTTAGGGATAGGTTTTCTATTGGGAGGTCCTATTGATGAGTCATCATTCCATTCCCGACCATAGTTCTCACTTTCCACACTTCATCCCCTCATCTCCTTACCTTTTGGGATTTTCGAGTGTACTAACCCAAGAAGGGGTTGTCCCTCATTTCATGGGAAGAAGGGTTTGAATTCCTAGAGGGGAGATGGTTGGAAAAAGATAAAATCCTAATTATGAACCTTCCAGATGATTTTCCAAAGAGGTCTTGAGAGCAATGAAATTCTTCTCTTAAAAAATCAAAGACCTGCAAAAGCAAACACATAACATAAATGTCCCATTTGATTGAGAGATTTACACAAAGTGTGTTACAAGATAGACTATACCCCCATGGCACTATGTGTACTTATCCCTTCAAGTGACACTTTGGTACTGCCCCCCAAGCTAATCGATTCACCCTAGGGATTACCCAGTGTTTGGACCTTAATTAATTAAATGGCAATAAATGGGCTTGGAAAAAGGATGCATTGAAAACGAAGGTGCAACACACCCTCTACAAAGGCACCCATAAATGAGACACTACAATCCCTTGTATGTCATGAACCCCATGCCCAAAATTATTCCCCCCATCCATGACACCTCATCCACAAGACTTAGAAAGAGTTCCCCTCAGGAAACACCCCTAAACTTGAGGTACGATTCACCCCATAGATTGTTTTGTCAACCCTCCCATACCTAAACTTGGAAAATTGCATAGGGTCTTTGAGAACTTATTTATTATGATGAGGTGGTTTGGATGTACATGCTTATATGGCTCTTTTATTTATTTTATTTACTCATCATGATTCATTTTACTTGAGATCCTTGGAGGGTGTATTCATTTCTCTTTGCAAGACATAGTTGATGGACAATTTTGGAAGAAAAAACCTAGCTTGGGCTTCCATGGGGCTTGAATCCCACAGGTTGGATGCCAAGGGACCACACTCTGAATGATGGTGACATGCCTTTGGATGCCTAGAGGACATATTGGATAATCTTACCCAACCCTACATGCCAAACGATTTGCTTGAGAGGGCCAAAACGTCACATTTTGAAGGCTTGACGTCACCCTAGGGATAGGTTGTGGTGGTGATGTATGTTTTGATGGAAATTTGGAAATTTTTGGAGGTAGAGGCCCATGGATCATGGAAGAAAGGATTTTTTTGAAGACAATTTTCCTTTGGAGGCCTAGCGCTCCCCTCTCCAACTCAACGACTTGACGAAAAGTGCCAAACGTTACCCAAAAAAGGGGTGACGTCATGTTTCTAGGGTTTCTCTTATGTGCAAAATATGAATTAAATAATATTACTTTTGTAAACGGGAAAGGTAAGGGTTGTTGACCCCTTATATTGTGTTTTACCCTAATTTTTGTGGACAAACATTTTTTAGAACAGTTTGTATAAATAGAGATCAACTATATTTCATTTGAATATAACTCTCCCATTGTGAGAAGACTCCTAGCTGAAATTTGCACCCTCTTTGGGAATATATCTCTCTTGTGCTCTTGTTATGGTTTGTGTTTGCTATTGGTGGATGAAGTGATGTGTTATATCTAGTGAATCTATTCTCTTGCATTTGTGGTGGATTAATCTTGGTAAAAGAGAGGTTTATCTTGTTGATGCTTAGACTAGGTAAGGAATATATCTTATTGTTGCTTCATTGCTTGGTTACAAGTTTGATTTGCTACAATTTTTGGGGAGTATAAGGGCATACAACCCCACCATGTTCATCAGTTTTTGTCTTGGAATAATTTGTTGCATAAGGTTTTACTAGGAGAAGTAAAAGAGCTTACACCCTCCTAGTACTTCCTAGTTAGCCTTTCTTTCCTTGGGGAATAAAAGGGCTTACACCCCCAAGAAGATATCAATTCTAGATCATTCTTTCTTTGACTCCATAACCCAATAGCTAAAGGCACTAATCTAATTTTATTGGAGAAATAAAATCTTGCATGGGTAAACGTGAAAACTCAGGATTTTGAGATTGTCTAAATTGGAAGTTGTTCTAGCTGCGAGGCCTCCTAAATCCCTCAAGGCATCTTTTTTCTCTAAGAAATTCTTGTTGTTGTTATAATAATAAAGCTAAATCTAATAGGGATGCAACAAACCCTAAACAATTTCTTAAATAACTCACTATTCAACCGTCATAAGTTCTCAATATTTTGCCCCTACAATCTATTAATCCTAACGCACTTTTTGGGTGGATTACTTACAATTTTTTGTGGTTGAATTTTATGTTGTAACAACTAGTTTGTTACAGCCACAAGGCTAATAAAATATCTCTGCAACACTTGTTTATAAAACCTTACATTTATGCTAAAGTATTTATCTTTTAATCTTGAGTTGTACTAGTTATACCTAGCTTAGATCTTGTATCATTATCTTAACTTCTGGAATTTATTTAGCAGCTATTGTTGACATTTATTTGTTGATTTGTATTGTCATATATTGTTGCTAACAAGGACAACAAGATTTGCATGCTTTTCTTGTTATCCCCATTTTGTGGGATAACGAAGGAGATTATGTCTCAAGGCCCTTAGGTTACATATATAGAGTTTCGATAGACTACATGACCAATAGTTCCCACTTGCACAGATGGAGACCCTTCTCACGACCACAAAGGTCATTTTCAGGATGGCATCCACCACATTTGTTGGCATCCGGAAGGCAATGGGCCTTACTCCATGAGGTACAAGTCATGTACTATGGTGAGTGTCATTTCAATATTTGAGGCATTTGAGTATGTTGTATCTTAGAATGCTTTAGATTGCATGACATATGCTTGGACATTATGCCTTTTTCCCTATTTCACCTTGGTGGTTGACATTGTTCCTTAGTAAGTGATCTTCCATGGGAATGGATTTTATACTAGGAAAATCCCTTGAAGAGCCATTGTACCGTTCCCAGCCATACTTACCACTTTCCATCACCTAAAACCACCATTTCCTTGTCTCTTGGGATTTTAGGGTGTATTGACCCAAGAAGGGTTGTCCCTCATTCCATGGGAAGAAGGGGTTGAAGGCCCAGAGGGATTGTTGTTGGTTAAAAAAATAAAATCCTATATATAAACCTTCTAGATGCTTTGCTCAGGGATCCCCAAAGAAAGCAGTGAAAGGCTTATCTGTAAGAAAAGGGGGACCCACAATAATAAAAAGAATGCTTAGGGGGTTAGTTGGAGGATAGGAGGTCTCATCACAAGCCGACCTATCATGATCGTGGGTATATAGTGGTATGGCATTGCCATAATACGGTCATCGGCCAGGGTAATGGCTCTCAGTTGCATGGTTGAGAGAAAGAGGGTCTCATCACGAGCCAACCTTCTCGTTTCCGTAAGATACTTGTGAGTGACATTGTCATTATTTGGACACTACGACAGGACAATGGCCTTCAACTCATTCCTTAAAACATGAAAGAAACAATGAATGGCAAGAAAATGGGCTTGGACAAAGTGCATTGCAAACGAAGGTGCCACACACCCTCTACAAAGGCACCCATGAATGAGAGACTACAACCCCTTGTATGTCATGAAACCCATGCCCAATGATTTTTGATCCATAACCACTTCATCTACTTCACATGGATTAGAGAGGGATCACTTTGGAAACACTCCTTGACCTAGGGAAAGATATACCCAATAGGACACCTTGTCAACCCTCCCATAGCCAAGCTTGGAAAGTCACATAATGTCTTTGAGAACATACTTGTTTGACAGAGTAATCTTTGATGCACCTACTTAGGTGGATCATTTATTGAATTGATTTACTCATCATGATATTTTTACTTGAGATCCCTGGAGGTTGTGCTTATTTTTCTTTGCAGGACCTAGTTGGAGGGAAGTTTTGGAGGAACAAGCCTAGCTTGGGCTTCTATGGGGATAGAATCCCACATGTTGGATGCCAAGGGCCTGCATGCCAGATGAGAAAGACATACCTTCAAAGTCCTAAAGGACACCTTGGACGACATGAGCTACCCCTTGCATGGCAAAATATTTTCTTAGGAGAGGCAAAGCATCATATTTTGGAGGCTTGACGTCATGATTGAGGGGCTTGAGGTGGTGATGACTACACATGGAACGTTTTGAAGGAAGCAACCCATCATGAAGTAAAAGGTTGCATTGGAGACACGTGGCATTTGGAGGCCCAAACCTTATCATCTCCAACTCAACGTTTGACCTAAAAGTGTCAAAACACCCCTCCTAAAGGGGTGACATCACCTTAGGTTGGGGTTTTATTTGTGTAAAATTGAATTTAAAGATGATTTTTTTTAATATTATTTATGTAAAGGGGAAAGATTATGGTTTTTTACCCCTAATATTTTGGTTTACCCTAAAATTATGTGGACAAACTATGTTAGTGACATTTTGTATAAATAGATATCATAAGATCTCATTTTAAATCATATATCTCCCATTTAGAGAGGCCTTGGACTGAAATTTTCACTATCTTTGGCTATTTTCTATCTTGTTCTCTTGTGTATGGATAATTTCTTGGTTATTGGTTGATGGAAGTGATGTGTTGTCCTTGGAAGGCTCTTCTTCTGCTATTGTGGTGGTTTGTCTTAGCATTTTTCCTTGGATTGGTAAGGATTTTAATTTGTGATATCATTTGTTATTCAAGTCAAGGTTATTTTTCTAGATCTTGGTGGTAATTATAAGTGCATACACCCCCACCTTAGCCTCCATCATTTTATGCTTAAATATTTATTGGTTTAACAAGGGTTTTCTAAGAGAAGTATAAGTGCATACACCCAGTTAGCCTAAACCCTAGCTAGGGATACTTTCCTTGGGGAGTAAGAGGATTTAAACCCCCAAGGAGGTAGTACCTCTAGATATTTCTTTACTTAACTCTATTAACCCATTCATTAAAGGCACTAGTCATCACTTGTTGCATTGGAGATATAAAATTGTTGCTTTGGGAAACGTGAAATTTTGTGATTCTAAAGTTTTTCCTAGTGGAATCAAATATATGTTATAAATGATTACTTGAGCCACTAGGGTGTTTCATTTCTCCAAGTATTTCTTGCTGATTTTACAAATTTAACCTACAGCCATTAGGGATGCATAAAACCATAACCAAACTTTTCAATAACTCCTAATTTAACCTTTGAAAATTGCTTATAATATGTCCACATAATCTACTAAGTACAACGCATCTTTTGGCAAGTATTGAGCAAGTTTTAGTGGTTAAATATCTTGTTGTAATAACAAGTTTGTTACATCCATAAGGCGGATAAATATCACTGCAATCAGATTTTCATGACATCCTTCATTTTTGTGCTAAAGTCTTGTTCTATCATTGTTGAGATTAACTAGTTTTTACTAGCTTGCCTCGTGCTTATTCAATTGAAATTTTAGCACTTATATTACAACCCTTATTATCTTTTATGTGTTGATATATATCATTGATTATTTCTGAAATTAGGGACATAAATATTAACGTGCTTGTCCACCTAACATTACTATATGCAAGTGTGGCTTTTCTTGTGTCTCGGGCAGGTACAAACACCATTTGCAGGAATCCAGAGACTTGGAAACCTTAAACCACCCGAAGACAAGTCATCAAAGCCATATTTCCTCTTCCATCACTGACCTTTAGAGGGATACTTCTCTTCTTTCATTTCCATCCATATCAATCCCCCAGGATCACCAAGATCGCCTTCCTAGAGTGACCTAGTCACCCTCGAAGTGTGGGACCTATATTGAGGTGACATTGGGTATAGTGTCTCTTAGTTGTTGCCATTTTGGTGGTTGATTTGGGTTTTTTCCAATTTAAAACTTGTGTGATATCATGTCCAATAATATTATTGGGATTGTATCTCGATTTTTCTTGTGTCTCAAGAAGGTACAACTATCAATGGCAGGTCTCCTACACCGTGGCACGTCTTTCTTCATCCACGAGACTCTTTCAAACCCTTATTACCTTCCATCATTGACCTATAGGGGCCTCACTTCCATACTCTCACTTTTCACTTTATTTCCCCTTCAGGTCACCTGGTATTCGCCCCTTGAGGTGATCACTTCACCTTTAAAGTGACGGCAATACCTATTTGAGGTGACAACGGGTAGGTGTTATCTTAGTTGTCACCATATTGTGGTTTGGGTCGGGATTTTCACAACCTACAACTTGTGTGATAACAGTCCCAAACTACAGTAGTAAACAAGAGTATATATCATCAAGCAATAAAACTAATAACCACTCAAAGCATCAAATATTTATTGAGATATGAAGCACAAAACATGTAGATTAATTCCCAATACTTTAGCACAAAGTTTAGTGGTGTTAGAGGGATGTTGTGTGATGTTTTTAGAGTATTTTTTTAACATCCAAATGGTTGTAGCAAATATGTTCTACAACAAAAATTTCCAACCACTAAAACAAGCAAGTAATCGGACAAAATGTTCATCAATTAGCAGTAGAAGGATAGTGATGGCTTACTAGAAAATTTTCACAGTTGAAATGCAAGTTAAATTTAAATATGTATAGTGATTTGTTGCAGCCCTAATGGTTGTAGCTTTAATTTTATAACAAAATTAAGATATCCTTATCCAAAAAGGACGCCCTAGTGGCTCAATCAAGCTAGTAGAACATATAATTGATTCCACTTCAAACTATTTGAAAATATCGTAAAATCACATTACCCAATGCAAGAAATTTATTTCTCCAATTCAAATTTCATATTAGTGCCTTTAATATATTGGGTAAATGGAGTCTTGTATGTGAGAGTTAGACCCACAATATCCCTAGGGGTGTAAACCCTTTTACTCCCTAGGGCATGTGAATCAAACTATGGTAAATCTAGGAGGGAGTACACCCTTGTACTCCTCCTAGTAACCTTGCCAAAAATGACTTATCAACTAGCAATGAGATGAAGCTTGATGGAGGTTGTATGCACTTATACTCCTCCTAGGGTTTCAACCAATAACACTATGAAACAAGCAAGAAGAACTAACAAATTGCATATTTTTGTTACCAATTTCAAGAGAGATGTAGGATAAAACTGTAGTTCATCAAACCATATCCATCCATAAGCAAGAGAAGAAGCCTCCAAGAGGTGCACACCACCTTAGCTCCACAATATACCAAGAGAAACAATCAAAAGAAATTTTCACAAGATAGAGATATTTGAATTTCCCAAAGAGGGCACAAATGTCAACCTAGTATCCTTCTCCAAATGGGAGAGTTATGATAAAAATGAAATAGAAATGATCCTTATTTATACAAAACTCATAAAAAGTGTTTGTCCACTTAACCTAGGGTAAAACACAAAATAAGGGAGACATTTCCCTTTATTTTTCCCCTTTACAACATTAAATTCAATTTGCACATGATAAAATCCCTAAAAAGGCATGATGTCGCCCCTTCTAGGGCAACGTTTGTCACTTTGAACAAGTAATTTGAGCTCAAAGATGAAACGTTGGGCCTCCAAAGGCCTCCTCCTTGTGCTCTAGGGTCTCTTCCATCAAACCAAGGATTCTCTCCATAAAAAATATGCCAAGTGTCAAGCCAACACCACCACAACCAAAACCCTAGCCCCAAAAAAATGTCAATCCCCAAGATGTAGCACTCTAGACTCTAAAGGAAATTCATTGGGGTGATTAAGGGATAGGATAGGTCATCCAAGGTGTCTCTCAAGCCTCAAAAATATATTGTCATCATCCGATGTGTGGGTAATGGTATCCAATCTGTGGGATTCATGCCCCAAGGAAGCCCAAGCTAGGTTTGTTCCTCCAAAATTTTCCACCAAGCAAGGTCCTGCAAAGACAATGAATACGCCCTCAAAGGATATCAAGTCAAATGTATCATGATAAGTAAATCAAATCAATAAAAGAGTCACCTAATAATGTGCATAAAAAACAATCTCATCAAATTAAACAAGTGCTCAAAGACCCTATGCAACTTGCCAAGTTTAGGTATGGGAGGGTTGACAAAGTGGCCTATTGGGTGAATCATTCCCTAAGTCAAGGAGTGTTTCCCGGGTGGACCCCTCTCTAAGCTATGTGGAGAATATGAAGTGGATGGAGGAAATAATTTTGGGCATGGGGTTCATGACATACAAGGGATCATAGTGTCTTATTTATGGGTTCCTTTGTAGAGGGTGTGTTTCACCTTCTTTTTCAATGCATCATTTTTCCAAGCCCATTTAATGTCATTAATTAATTAAGGTACAAAACAATTGGGTACTCCCTATGGGGTAACATATATCTTGGGGGTAAATACCATGGTTTCACTTGAAGGGAGAGGTACGCAAAGTGCCATGGGGGTAAATTATAGGTCCCTCAACAAGTGGGACATTTATATATATGTGTTTTCTTTTGTAGGTCTTTGAATTTTTAGGAGAAACATTTCATTTTTCTCAAGACCTCTTTTTGGCGAGCATATTGAAGGTTATTATTTGATTTTTATCTTTTTCCAGCTACATTCCCTATGGGCCTTCATCTCCTTCTTCCCATGAAATGAGGGACAATCCCTTCATGGGTTAGTACACCCAAAAATCCCAAAAGATAAGGAGGTGAGGGGATGAGGTGTGGAAAGTGGTAAGTATGATCGAGAATGACACGATGACTTTTCAAGGGGACCTCCCAGTAGCAAACCCATCCCTAAAGGTGACCACTTGCTAGGGCGCAATGTCAACTACCAAGGTGAAACATTGCAAAGTTGTTGGGTATGTGTTATATTCTTTGCATGTGTGTGTGTGTGGGTGCGTCAGATACGACAACTGCGTCTGACGATCCCTTCACCTAGATCTTTGTCATGTGCATCGGATGCTTTCCTAGGGGGTTCCCAGGGGGAGCAGGTATGCCCCCCCCTGGTTACGTGCAGCGTTCGAGGCAGCGCCCCGAAATTTTTTTTTTGGGCGGTTTTTGTTGTTTTTAGCGGATTTGTAAATTAATCCCAGATTAAGGGATTAGGGTTTTGGTATCTACGGAATACCTAAAAAAATTGTATATATTGTATAGAAAATGGTGAAATTCGATATAATGAAAATAAGAAAGGTTTTCCTGGTTGAGGGTTTTCGGTATAAAATCTCTGTGTACTCTGTGTATGAGCCACTGATTAATTTATGTATTGCTTAAGAATGTATATGCATTGCTTTACTTCGCAGGTTTAAAACTTACAAAAGTGCATAACTTCCAAGAATATGTTACATAATCAAAAGCAGCTTTAAATGAAACACACTCAAATGCCTCAAATATTGAAATGACACTCACCATAATACATGGCTTGTACCTCATGGAGTAAGACCCAATGTCTTCCAGAAGCAAGTTGATGTGGCAGATACCATCATGATGAATCTGAGATTTGTGGTGGTCAGGCAGGCCTCTATCTGTGCAAGTGGACGTTGCCATCCATCTGTCTCTTGGTACTCCATGTCTGCAACCTAAGGGCATCAAGAAATCATCTCCTTAGTTATCCCCAGGAAATGGGGATAACGGATACAAAATATCTCTGGAGGCTTACTCTCCCAGACAACCTTCCTCGGATTCCCCACAGATCCCTTCACTTCCTTCAAGGTGTCTTGAAGCCATTTTGGCGTCCTCTTCCCTGAAGTAACCTCCTGTGGAGGGGACTCCTCCTCCTAAACCCCATCACCTGAAGGTTGAGTACCTGAAGAATATGATCATGTGGTCGTCAGAGAAATAGTAGACTGGGGACCTGCACACTGTGAACTAATAATCTGAGGACTAATGACCTATGACTCGGTCACTCGTGAACCAGTCACCCCTAAAACTGGTGATCCTAAACTCTAAGATGCATCACCCTGTGGTGAAGTCACTTGAGGAGCTTGTTGCTCCATCTGCTCAAAATATAGTGACCTCCTAAAGGCTTTGTCCTCCTCAAATATCACATCTCGCCTCATAATTTTCTTCCTCAAGGAGGGAATGTATATGCATAAATCCTTTGAGGTCTTGCTATACCCAACAAAAATACCCTTTTATGTTGTGGGTTTTGTCGAGTAAAATATATGTTATCTATTTTGACATTAAATTGTCAACCTGGGGCTCATAGGCTTCGAGGTGTCAGCATTGTATGTGTGGGTCTAGAGCTCTAATCTAGCCTAGCCTATCCTAATCTAATCTAATGCCAATAAACTCAAATAATGAAGACCTTTACTCTAAACTTACAAAATAATCTACAACTAGGAATGATAAATTCATTATTCTAAGTGAAAAAATATTAAATAAAAGAAAAATATCTTTCTTTAAAAACAACCTATGTTCATGGGCAGTGAACTCATAAAGAAAACTATCATTAAAAATCAATTCTTTATAGTGAACTATATTCTTAAAGAAAAACTTACAATTATTCCTATTTTGCATAGAATAAACACTAATCTATTTAACTGAAAGAAAGAAAAGCAGGAACTCACAATTATTTCTATCTTGTAGTGAATAAACACTAATCTATCTAACTGAAAGCAAGAAAATCAAAAACTCACATCCCAATGGCATCTAACTACTAATGAAAATTCAAGTAAACATCAATCATTCACTCTATCACACTCATACTGGAAAATACTTTGTTCAAAATCACTAATTCAAGTGAATCTACAAACCCGTAACTAGCACTAATTAGAAATCCTAATTCAAATTCATAACTAAAATAACATTGAAAACACTTCGTATAGAAATCTACAAACTCAAAACTAATTCAAGCAAATCTACAAACTCATAACTAGCACTAATTAGAAATCCTAATTCAAATTCATAACAATGAAAATGCTTTGTGCAAACCTATAAACTCATGGCTAGTGCTAACAAGAAATCATAATTCAAATTCATAGCTGGGATTTCATTAAAAATCATAACTTAAGTGAACTAATCTATCATTAAAAATCGTACTCGAAATCAACCAAAATGTTATTAAAAATCATAACTCATAATCCTTTTATATCCTATCATGCTAAGGAAAAATTAATAAATGAAATGGACCTACATAGTGTATTTTCAATTATAAGTAAACCTATCTAAGTTAGTACTCTATCAAAACTATTAAAACTAAAGCAATTAATCTATCAAGACTTCAAATAAATCTATCTAAATTAGTGCTTTGCGGAGTAACTTATAACTAGGAAGAAAAAGATATAACAATGTAATTAATTGGCTCCTACAACCTGCAAACAAAATATAATCGCTAACACACAACCATGGACGTCCCTTTATGATATACACAGTTCAAAAAACAATCTGCAATGTACATGAAGATGAATTAGATAAGCAATCTGCAATTAAAACATACACACAACAAGCAATTGAAATTGAGAAATTCATACAGTAAAGAGACAATTTTGAAATCTAAGTAAGGCAACAAGATAAATGTAAATATGTATTGATATACACAATCACCTAGCCCACTAGTAGGCCCCCCAGCAGGTCGTGGCTACACTCCAACAGGAAAACGCAGTTCCTAAATTAACGCAAAATTGTCATTGTTGGCACAAGGACAGACCCAGGGTTCAACGCTACAACAACACACCAACAAAACCCTAACTACCGGCCCTTTCGACAACACCTGCGAAGCAGATGAAGTCTCACCCAAGGTAGAGGCAGGGGTGGTTGCAGGACTCTAGTGTCTGCAACCTTAGCTGGGACACAGATCTGTGATTCTAATCACTTAATAGAGCACTAAGCAGTTATATCTATCAATATTTAGTTCTTAGTTACAGTGTAGTTAAACCCTAATTACAGCGCAACGCAGTATTCAACCAGATCTAGCATCTAACAACACTTAGCATGACAAAACAAATCAGATATTAACATATTCATCACTAAGCACATGTATATCAGTCAAATCTAACATCCATCCATATTATTAAGCACTAAGCATTGACATATCATTCATCTATATTAAAGCACTAAGCACATTAACATATAAGCACATCAACACATTGCACAAAGCAGAGAAACACAACATGTATGTGGTTCACCCCCACCTGAGGCTACGTCCACCAACTCTTCTCTTCTTTATTATCTTCTTCAATAAGTTACATGTACAGAGACTCAAAAACCCTACTCCGCAGAGGACAGGAGATCTGCGCATCTCGTTGGATCATCCTTCCCTGAGTAGATCTAAGCACATAGCCTTCCACGACCTCTTACAATGACTTGCACTTAGCTCTGCAAGTCTCACACAGTATGCACAAAGCACTTACATCTCTTGATCACACAGATCCAATTCTAGCACTTAGCAATTCGTTGTAATCACTACATCACCTTAGCATCTATTTATACATACAAAATAGGCCTAAGCATGGGTGAACCCATGGGTCGACATTCCAATACTGGTTATATAATCTCAAATCCTAAAAAGGGCCTTTAAAAGGGGGTCGAGATCCTATGATCTCCGCTTCGTCTTGCGCTCTACCTTCGATAGCCTGTCGAAGTCCCAAAATTAGTTCAAACATGACAAGGAATCCTCAAAACTTGGTCAAGGGCCAACAGGCCCCCAACACTCACCTGTGACTCGTCCCAAATCACTTTGATATTACTAGTCTTGCTTCAAAAGCCTCGAGCTTGGCTCGAGATGCTTCGACTTATTGTTGTGCTATGGCCTCCTATTCAATGAACTCTTGTATGACTGTTTCGTTGACAGGTCCTTCGAGGCGTTGTTTAGATGCAGTGACAACTTGCTCCAGTTCTTCTCCTCGGCCTTTGATTTCTGGAAAAATTGGTAAGCCTTGTCTTGTATAGGTTGGAGCCTTTGAGTTACTTCCATAAATCTGCTATGAATAGTATGGACCTACTGTTGGGTAGTGCGCTTCTCTTGGGATCACTTCATTCTTTCCACGGCTGACAGAAGATTCAACTGCGCCTGTATTGTCTCTGCTTGATACTTCGCTTCCTAGAGCTATGACTCCAGTGCCTTCAATTTTGGATCCAAAGTGAGTTGTTCATACGTTTGGGCATTGCGATCACTCAGTTTCTTTCATTCCAGGGAAAGGAATTTTATTCTTTCAACTGCGCTTCGAGCAGTTGCTTTCCTTTGTTCACTCACATCCTACGGGGTGTCAGGTACAATGCAGAGCTCTAAATCTGTTATTCGTTGTTGTAGCTACTGCACAACTTCTATGAGCTACTCTACTTGATGCATGACTCGGTCTTCAGCCTGTAGCTCTAAGCATGTCACAGAGCGGAGAGCTATGTTTACTGCTTCTTTTAATTCAAGCTGCTCTGTGAGCAACTTTTCTTTCTCTTGCTGCATTTGTGCTTTCTCCGCTTCAAACTTGGCCTGGAGAGCAACCTTCTCCTGTTCTACAATTCTGCATTGTTCTACAATGTCACCTTGTACTTGCTTCAAGGTATGGGTAGCTTATTCTTCTTCTTCTTGTGCTCAACGAAGATGAGCTTCGACTGCATCAGCTAGTCAACAGAGTTGGGTTGGCTCATCCCCCAACTCTGGTTCTCCTGATGACAGGGGCGCAGTGGACACTGCATGGCTGGACTGAAGGTCCTGTTGTACCCCTCGGAACTCGACCTTAAGTCTATCATAAATTTCCTCCTACTTACCTTCTTGTTTCTCCATGATTTCCAGTGAAGCGTCATTGAGGGTTGTTATGATGAAGTCAAAGTCATTAGTAGTAAACACGGTCTTCATCTTGGTCACGGTGGCTCTCGATTTCTTCCGGGAAGAAGGTTTCAGCAGAGGAACCTTCCTCTTCTTCAGGGGATTGGTCTCATCTCTCGGTGGTGTTACTTCACCTTGCTTCTATTCAGCTCCTATACCATTTATGTTTTATACTTCGTCATCAACCCCTCGGTTAGGTGATACTGAAGCAGTCTTTCCTGAGGCACTGCCTAATTATTGTACTTATTCGGTCTTATTCATTTTACTGAGTTCGGGTGTATCATGCACAATTTATGGGCTGTCAGGTTTGGACATATGTACAGGGTCTGCTGGAATAAGGAGGTTTTCCGACCATTCCTTAGTGATCTCCTCAATATCCTCTTCTGTGAGCTTGTAGTATGACTGCAGCTTCTCCTTATGTTCATCGGCTTGCACAGTAAGGTAGATAAAGTGTTGATCTGCGCAGAACTTCATCAAAGGTAGGAATATTTGTAAGGTGTTCAAAGTCATGTGAGGTTCTTCTTCTATGGCTCTCTTCGGCTGAAGGTAGTACGTATGAAAAACAGTGTTCGACAGCCACTGTTTGTTCATGTAGCTCGAGCACCATAATGTGGTGAACTTCGCAGCAAGTGGTTCAAATGGTTCAATTTCCGGAAAGGTCGCACCTTCCGGCATCTCCTAGGAAACAAAGGCAATAAGGATCAGAAGCCAGCTAAAACGAAACTCGTAGCCCTGATACTGGGCTTCATGGTAGTCTAGCTCCAACTGATTCACCAGGTACTTCGCCCAGTTCATCTGTAAACCTTCTATGAACTTCCCCGTGAAATCAACAACAAAGCATGTGACCTGCATAGGTTTGTTCTTCCTTACTAACTTTATTGTAATTAACTGACATGCAAGTCGCATTGTGCCATTCTGGATGGAGGCTACCTTGTAGCCTCGCTTTCCCTTTTCAACATCGCCATATGTATCCTTGATTTTCTGTGCTAGTGCGTGATCTGTGGATTTTCTTGGATAGTACTCCTGTGGATCGGGTCCTTGCATAGTCACGCCTGTAATCCTATGGATCAGCATTGAGTTAGTTGTGATACGACGGTCTAGCCATAAGTATCCGCCATGGTAACTATTGGCACAGGGGTAGACCCAGGGTTCAATGCTACAAGAGCGCACCAACAAAAACCTAACTATCGGCCCTTTCGGAAACACCTGCGAAGCAGATGAAGTCTCACCCGAGGTAGAGGCAGGGGTGGTTGCAAGACTCAGGTGTATGCAACCTTAGCTAGGACATATATCTATGATTATATCGCTTACAAAGCACTTAGCATCGATCATTCATCAATATTCAGTCCTTATTATACTTCACAGACGGCACAGAGCATTGCAGAACTCACTTAGATATAAGATATCTTAGTACTTAGTAACAGTAAAACAGATTAGATTTAGTAGATCAGCACTAAGCATCTTCATGCATATCATATCTTCTATTCATACACATATAATAAGCACAAAGCATAAATATATCCATCTAAATATATCAAAGCACTTAGCAAAAGTAGAGATAAGCACAACAAGTCAAGGCACAAAGAATAACACACAGATTTACATGGTTCACGCCCACCCTGGGGCTATGTCCACCAACTCTTCTTCTTTATTATCATCGGCCAATCAGTTACAAGAACAAAGTTGTAGAAACCCCTACTTCGCAAAGGACAGAAGATCTGCGCAGCCCGCTAGATCCTTCTTCCTTGCCTTTCAGCACACAACCTTCTATAACTTCACACAGGGACTTGCACTAAGCTCCACAATTCTATACAGAATGCACAAAACTCTAAATCAAACAGATCCCTTCTTGGCACTTAGCCTATATCACATAGATACAATACAATACCCCTTCTACTAGATTCCTAGATGTTTATTTATACATTACAAAAGTGGGCCTAAACGTGGGTAAACCCACGGGCCGACATCCCTTTCCCATTACATTGTCCCAAAACCCAAAAAGGGACCCAAAAGTGGGCCAAGATCCCTTGATCTCTGCTTTGTCTGGCACTCCATCTTCGATACGCTGTCGAAGTCCCAAAAACGGTCAAATATGACCAAGTAACTTCAAAACTTGGTCAAGGGCCAACAGGCCCCCAACACTCACATGTGACTCGTCCCGAGTCACTCTAGTCTGAGAAATTCTGCCTCGAGCTTGGCTCAAACTGCTTCAACCTGCTGCAATGCTATTTCCTCTTGTTCAGTGAACTCCTAGATGAGTGCGTCATTGACTGGTCCTTCTAGGCATTGTTCTACTGCACTCACAACTTGTTCAAGTTCTACTCCTTGGCTTTCAACTTCAGTGAACAGATGGCATGCCTTCTCTTACACTGGTTGAAGTCGTTGAGAAACTTCCATCACTTTGGTCTAGATCATGTGGATATGTTGTTGGGTCATGCATTGCTCTGGAAACCTCTTCATCCTTTCGACTGGTGACAAGGCTTTTAGCTGCGCCTGTAACATATCTTCATGTTGATTTTCTTCTTGGAGCTGCGACTCCAACGCTTGTAACTTTGGATTCTCCGTGAGGTTTTCGTAAGTCTGAGCGCTCCTAGAGCTCAGCTGCTTGCACTCCAAGGCAAGGGATTTTATTCTGCCAACTGCGCTACAAGCAATTTCCTCTCTTAGGTCTCTGATTTCTTGAGGGGTCTCGGGCACAGTACGAAGTTCCAGGTCTGTGAGGCACTGCTGAAGCTGTTGGATCACTTCTTCAAGATGTGCCACCTACTATGGAATTCGTTCTTCAGCTCTCACTTCTATGACGGTCACATAGTGAAGTGATCTGTTGATCGGTTCCTTTATTTCTAGCTTCTCCATGATCAACTGCTCCTTTCTCTGTTGTAGCTCTACTTTCTCTTTGTCCCACTGTGCTTGAAGAGCAATTTTTTCTCGTTCGGCGGCACTGCACTGCTCGACAAGAACTCCCTATACCTATGTCAAAGCCTGGATGGCTTGCGATGTCTCTTCCTGAGATCATCGAAGGCGAGCTTCAACTTTATTGGTGATCTGGTGCAATTGAGTTGGCTCATCTCCTGGTTCTACTGTTCCTGCTATCAAAGGCATTGTAGACTGGAGTTCATGTTGCACTCCTTGGAGTTCAACCTCGATACGATTATACATCTGCTCCTGCTTCACCTCCTGCTTCTCTAATACCTCTTGTGAAGCATCGTTCACAGTTGCAATGATGAAATTAAAATCATCCAATGTGAGGGTAGTCTGCATCTTGGTTACAAGGGTTCTAGGTTTCTTCCGGGAGGAATATTTCGAAGGCGAAACCTTTCGTTTCTTCGACGAGTCTTCTTCGTCCGTAGGTGGTGGTACTTCACCTTTCTGTTGTTCAATTTCTACACCTTCGATCTCTTCACCATCACCCCCTTCGTCTGGTAAAATGGATGCGGTCCTCACAGATGTGTTGTCTACATCGTGAACCTCTTCAGGCTTCTTTGTCTTGCTTGGTCTGGGCGTATCCTGCACAACTTATGGGCTATCTATGTCGGACAAATCCACAAGGTTGGATGGAATAAGGAGATTCACCGACCATTCCTTAGTGATTTCCTCTAATTCTTCCTTTGTTAGCTTGTAATATGACTGCAACTGCTTCTTGTGCTCATCAACGCTCATTGTTATATAAATGAAATGGTGGTCCACACTGAAATTCATTAAGGGATGAAACTTGTGGAGCGTATTCGGGGTCATCCGAGGCTCGGACTAGATGGCTTGTTTCAACTGGTTGTAGTAAGTATGGAAGACAACATTAGATTGCCACTAATTGTTCATATAATTAGAGTACCACAAGGTATTGAACTTCACAGCCAAAGGTTCGAAGGGCTCGATGTCGGGGAAGGTCGCATCTTCCGACATTTCCCATGCAATGAATGCGATTAGGATGAGAATAAATCTAAAGTGGAACTCATGCCCTTGATATTGTGCTTCTCTGCAATCAAGCTCCAACTGGTTTACAACGTACTGCACCCAATTCATCTGTAGTCCCTCTGTGCACTTTCCTGCGAGGTCAACTACGAATCCAGTCACTTGGGTGGGCCGGTTCTTGCAAACTATATTTCCTGCAATCAGCTGACATGCAAGGTGCACTGCATCGTTCTGGATAGAGGTTACCTTGTAACCTCGCATTCCCTTCTCGATATCGCCATAAGTCTCTTTGATTCTCTATGATAATGCTCGATCTGAGGTCTTTCCAGGGTAAAAATCATGTGGGTCAGGGCCCTACATGCTCAGCCTTGTGATCCGATTGATCAAGGTCGGATCCACAATGATGTGGTTCAACCATAAGTAACCTCTGTGGTAGCAAGATAACAACAATTTCACGCATGCATTTACTTCCTAGTGTCGGATGAAGTGTGGGATCTTCATCACATTGAGAAGTGTGGACTACGCGAGGTTCTAGGTCCATGGTTGTGGGATAATCTTCAAATTATTGCATTTAGTCCTCGTCAGATACTTGTGCGGGGTGAGCATGTTGTAAGCCTTCCTATCGCCAAGGTTGAAGTCACTGAACTGTAATGCTGTGAGCTTATCTTGGTCAGTTCGAACTACGCGTATCCCTTTTGGGAGGTACGTCGTGACCAAAGCATAGTCAAAATCTCTGGGCACACTATCTCGGTTGATGGCGCCGCTTAGAGGGGGTAGGTAGGCAGGTAGAATGCTCAGAATCAGCTTGGCGTTCACAATGTCGTCTTTGTGCTTCATTCTTACCTCTATCATGGTTCTGGAAGTTCCTGCTCCACGAACAGTGGATGGAGAAGCTTGGACTCCTCCTGTTGATGATGCTTGCACACCTGCAGACATCCTTCTTTCTGACATGATTTTCTCGGTTCTGAGATCAACGAGTACTTCCTTCGCAGACTCTTCAAGTGCGCTAAGATCTTCGTACATACGCACTCGAGATAAATTATCAGGGTCACAATGATCTCAGACACTGCTCAGGAATGAACAACGAGGGCACAATGATCACTATATACACTTGCTAGTCTGTGAGCTTCAAATTCTCAATTGGAAAAAGTGTTCTTCGAGCATGGCGCGAAGAGATAAATAGGCGATCTTGGAAATTGTTTGCTTTGCAATGGGTATGAGCCTCATTAATTTGTGTTATGTCTGTTATGGCACTGTCTGGTGGTCTGGTGATGAGCCATCACTGCTTTTTTATCCGTTCAGAGCGGCAGTCGAACAGATATATCGGCCTCTAACCGTTATATTGCTTCGCCACAATGAAGTGGCCTATATCAATGTTTTGATATCTCGACGAATTTCAAACTCTGCAAGTTTTCCTTCTGTGAGGTACCCTCAGGAACCTGTTGTAAACTTTCAATCTTAGCCTTCTTCTTATTCATCTTTCTAGCCTTCTTCCCTGTGAGCTTCGTCTCGGTGGTTCTTTTCCCATTCCGATTCTCATTTTCCTTGGACATAGTCACTTCGTGCTGCTGAGATTCTCTCCTAAGACTCAGGGGCAATACGTCTTCTATATCTGAGACAGATACTTCAATCTTCTGTGAGCCCTCTAATGTTCTTGCATCTTTGACATCTGGGCTTCTAGTGTCAAATAACTTCGATCTGTTCTCCTGTTTTTCAATCAACTGTACGATCCTTCTGGTCATGAAATATTTTAACTATTGTCTCTGATGTTCTATGACTTCTTCTTCTTCCTTCTTTCTGGCTTGATCTCTTTCAATCCATGGTTTTCCAAGTAACATAGTAAATGAGGCGTTGTCCTCAATAAACTTGATAATCTCAAAATCTTCTTCTATCAAAGTTCCATTGAAATTCATAGGTATCTGAGTGAGCCTCCCACATAGGTTTACCAATTTCCCTGTGAATAACCCTATTCCTCTTAATGAAGGGATCATAGCAGGCCTTCCTATAGATTCCCAAGTTCTCTCTGGCATAATGTTCACTAGTGTTTCTCATCAAGGACGGATTCAATGTCGAAGTCTCCTATTCTTGCTTCAATGCATTCTTTTTCTTTAAATATCTCTGGTAGCCTAACATGTCGGTGATCAGTCAAGGTGTCTTTCATCTATAGCAATACCTTCTCTGATTCTTGTTGGGATTCTACTATTTCTAGATCTGTCGTAGGGTTTTCTTCATTTAGATTCATTCTTTCAAGCTTAGCAATCATTCTAGGGCAATCCAATACTTCATGGTCCCAAGCCTTGCAACATAGGCAACTAGATCTTCCACCAAGGAATTCCTTAGAAAGATGTCTCAGTCTTCTGCAACTGTAACATAGGGTTAATCCTCTCTTTCTTTTAAATGATCCCCAGCCTCTTCTATACAGCGCACTAGGATCATGGTAGCTAGTCTGCAAAAAATTATTTCTAGGACCCTGCATCCATTTGTTAGTCCAACATTCTTTCTATGCATATGTATAACATATCTATCACTGTACTTATCAGATCTATTCATATCAATCTTTATTTCATCTATCAGAGCCCTAGTTTTCAAGCTAGGATAGAATCTATCAAACATACCTAGATACATACTCTAGAAACAAAAATTTCCACTTATTTTACTTCTACAGAGCACAAAGCTTTTAGATCTAAGAACTTTTAACTATTCTTACCTTTATCAGAGCATGGAGCTTACAGATCTTACCTCTTTTCTGCAGATCTGACCTCTTTTCTTCAGAAACTTCCACTTTTACTTTTCTTAGAGCAACAAGCATTCAGATATTGCTTCTTTTCTTTAGATCTGTCCTTCCTTCTTTAGCACAGATCTTTTTAGATCAAGTGGATTACTGCGCACTAGGGCATAGATCCACGCACAGAGCTTCCACAGTTTCAGAGTGAATCTTTTCACAAAGCTTCTTCTTCCTCAGTTCCCATCAATCATAGTCTCTGGTCCCAGCAATGGAACCATTTGTTGGCACAGGGGCAAACCCAAGGTTCAACACTACAAGAGCGCACTAACAAAACCTTAACTATCGGCCCTTTCGGCAACACCTGCGAAGCAAATGAAGTCTCACCCGAGGTAGAGGCAAGGGTGGTTGCAAGACTCGGGTGTTTGCAACCTTATCTAGGACACAGAACTGTGATTATATCGCTTACAGAGCACTTAGCATCGATCATTCATCAATATTCAGTCCTTATTATACTTCGCAGATGGCACAAATCATCGCACAATTCACTTAGATATAAGGTATCTTAGTACTTAGTAACAGTAAAACAGATTAGATTCAGTAGATCAATACTAAGCATCTTCATACATATACGATCCGCTATTCATACACATCTAATAAGCAAAAAGCATAAATATATCCATCTAAATATATCAAATCACTTAGCAAAAGTAGCGATAAGCACAACAAGTCAAGGCACAAAGCATAACACGCAGATTTACGTGGTTAACCCCCACCCTGGGGCTACGTCCACCAACTCTTCTTATTTATTAGCATCGGCCAATTGGTTACAAGAACAAAGCCGTAGAAACCCCTACTTCACAAAGGACAAAAAATATGCGCAGCCCGCTAGATCCTTCTTCCTTGCCTTTCAGCACATAGCCTTCTATAACTTCACAAAGGGACTTTCACTAAGCTCCGCAAGTCTATACAGAATGCACAAAAATTTCGATCACACAAATCCCTTCTTGCCACTTAGCCTATATCACATAGATACAATAGAATCCCCCTTCTACTAGATGCCTAGATGTTTATGTATACATTACAAAAGTGGGCCTAAACGTGGGTAAACCCACGGGCCGACATCCCTTTCCCATTACATTGTCCCAAAACCCAAAAAAGGACCCGAAAGTGGGCCGAGATCCCTTGATCTCTGCCTTGTTTGGCGCTCCATCTTCGAAAGACTGTCGAAGTCCCAAAAATGATCAAATATGACCAAGTAACTTGGGCAAGGGCCAACAGTAACATAAAAGTAATAACTTGACACAGGCATTGACTTCCTGGTGCCTTCCGAAGTGTGGGATCTTCATGCCATTTAACAGAGTGGACTGTGTGAGGTTCATCATCCATAGCTGAGGGATTATCTTTGAGTTCTTCCCCTTTGTCTTGGTCAGGTACTTATATGGGGCAAGCATATTGTAGTTTTTGTGATATCTGAGGTTGAAGTCATTGAACTTCAACGCTGTGATCTTATCCTGCTGTGCGTGAACTGCGCGTATCCCCTTCGGGAGGTACGCAGTAACCATGGTGTACTCAAATTCTCTTGGCACACTATCTCAACTCACTGCCCCGACCAGAGGTGGGATGTAATCCGGAAATATGGACGGGATCAGCTTCACATTGGCTAGGTCATCTCTTTGTTTAGTTCTCTTTTATGTTGATGGTCAGGATGATCCGACTGCGTGAGCAGTCGACGGAGAGGCTTGCAGTCCTCTTGTCGATGACGCTTGAATACTTGCAGACATCACTCTTTCAGACATTACTCTTTGATTTATTAGGTCAATAAGAAGTTCTTCGACAATTTTCTCTGCAGCGCTAAGCTCCTCCGACATGCACGCTCGTGGTTGAATGTCTCGAGTTCGAAGAGTAACTGTTCAATGCAAATGGATAGATGGCACTAACGTGGTGATCACTATGTGAAATCAACTATGTTGTGAGCTCTGATAGTCACGATTGTCAAAAAAATTCTTGTTGTGTGGCATGACGGGATAAATAGATAACTCGGCAATGGATCTCTTGCAACAAGCGAGAAGCCTTCATTAACTCAGTTATGTCCGTTGTGGCATAGTCCCAACAGTCTAGTGGCAAAATTTCTGACCATAAATGCCTTTCTACCCGTTCGGGCCGTCGTTCGAGCGGTTATACTGTCTCTAACGGCTATATTGCTTCGCCATGGTGAAGTGCCATGTGATGTTGTTCTGATATTCCGATGAAGTTCCAACTTTGCAAATTTTCCTTCTACGAAGTTCCCTCAGGAACCTTCTGTAACTTTTCAATTTTAACTCTCTTCTTACTTAGTTTTCTATCCTTCTTTCCAGTGAGCTTCGTCTCAAAATTCCTTTTTCCATTCTGATTCTTATCTTCTTCGACAGAGTAACTTTGTGTTGTTGAGGTTCCTTCCTAGAAATCAATGGTAATACTTCATCTATAACTGGAATAGGTACTTCAGTATTTTGTGGTTCTTCTAATGTTCTTCCAACTTCGACATCCAAATCTCTGGTTGGAAATAGCTTCGCCTGGTTCTCCTATTCTTCAATCAAGTGTGCAATACTCCTAGTCATGAAATCTTTTAACTCTTGCTTCTTCTGCTCTAGGATTTCCTCTTCTTTTCTTCTGGCATGATCTCCTTCAATCCAAGGTTTTTCTAATAACATAGCAAATGGAGTGATATTCTCAATAAATTTAACAACTTCAAATTCTTCCTTTGTCGAAGTTCCATGAGCACTCATAGATATCCTGGTAAGTCTTCCACATAGGGTTATCAACTTTCCTCTGAATAATCCTATTCCTCCCAATGAAGGAATCATAGTGGGCTTTCCTAGAATTTCCCAAGTTCTTTCGGTCATGATATTCACTTGTGTTTCCTCATCCAGAACACAGTCAATGTAGAAGTCTCTTATTCTTGCTTCAATGTACTCTTTTTATCTAAAGACCTCTGATAAACTGATGTGTAGGTGATCATTCAGAGTTTCTTACATCTATAGTAATACTTTTTCTGATCCTTTATGGGGTTTTGTCATAATCTCAATTTCTGGATCTGGCTTGGGGTTTTCTTGGTTCATATTCATTCTTTCAACCTTAGCAATCATTCTAGGGAAATCCAATACTTCATGGTCCAGAGCATTGAAACAGAGGCAACTAGGTCTTCTACCAGGGCATTCCTTAGCCAGATGTCTCGGTCTTCTGCAACTGTAACAAAGGGCTAATCCTCTATTTCTTTTAAATGATCCCCAACCTCTCATGTACTACACGCTAGGATCTGTTGGAGAAATTTCTATTTTCGACACACTAGATCAGTGGGAGTAACACTAGTTCATTGGGAGTTAATTGACTAGTTCTATTTTTAGACTTTCTATTTTTACCATCACGATTATGCATGCATGCATTCCTAACGAAAGCTAACTGCATGATTGTTTTTCTTAGTTATGGAATGATTTTCCCTATATATGAGTGTATTCCACTCATTCATTGTATCATATTGATCATGATCTATGTATCGATCATCAACTCATTGGAGTAGTGTGAATATATTTTCTCATTTTTCCATATTGAATCTCTCTTCTTTTCTTGATAAGCTTTGTTTGTACTTGCTTTAGCTAGATCTCCTGTGCAGGTTTACATGAAACACTGACATGGTATTAGAGCTATGTTGCTTGGAGCAAGCCAAAGAAGCCAAAGAATAAGGAAAATCGGGGTTTCGGCGAGCTAAATCTGTGGTCGTAACTTTCAGCAATAATTCCTCCCAAAATATTATGTTTTTGAGGAAACATCCCACATTGAAAGTAAATTGGCCCATTTTGGAAGTGGGTTTTCAACCGTTTCACGAGATTCTTCACAATTTTCTCAGAAAGTGAGTCGCAAGATAGCCTTATGAAACTGATATGAATTTGTGGTCGTACCTTTCCACATTCATTGGTCCCAAAATATTACGTTTTGGAGGAAACGGTTTGCTAGGAAAGTAAATCAACCCATTTTGGAAGTGGGTTTTCAACCGTTTGGCGAGATTCCTCACTGTTTGCTCAGAAAGTAAGTCGCAAGATCATCTCTTGAATCTGATATGAATTATTAATTTCTTAAATTTTCACTTGCAGGTTGAGAGTAAATTTTTAGGGGTTCTTGGAATCAGTGGGAGAGATGGATATGACAACTATTATATAGTCAAACTTGGTGGTAATCCTCACACCATATAGTTATTTTGATTGGAAGCCCAAGGCGACATTCCAACTCAAAAGAAAAGGACTGTATAATTTGACGATGGCAACAGAAACAAAACCTACATTAGGGATTGAGAAGATGAGATGGGCGAACCGTAAGGATGAGGCCACAGGACTACTTCTTGAATTAATATCCACTGATTTATGGTTTCATGTTGTTGCATGCAAGACTCCAAACGAGATCTGGACCACCTTGGAAGGACTCTTTGGAAAGCAGGATGAGATGCGAGGTCATATGCTTGAGGTAGAGTTGAATACCTTAGACCCTAAAAGTTTTGATAATATACAAGACTTTTTTACTAAATTTAAATCTTTGCTATTAAGCCTGGGTGAATGTGGTATTGATAAGTCTACACAAGAGAAACAACTTATTCTAACAATCTTGGCCAAGTTAGGACCAGATTACACTGTATATGTCTCCATTTTTCATTCTGGCAGATGTCTTTTTGGAACAAATTGGAAAATGTCTATGTTGGCTCGGTTCATTGAATCTCTTACATAAGAGCAGAGAAAACTCATACATATGGGCCTCATGAAATATCCCAAAGCACATGCACTCACCATGCAGGATGGAAAAGGGTCATTCAAACAGAATAGGAAGGAGGGATATTCTGAATCCTTTAATGATTCTTCAGGTTCCAAAGACTCTTCAGATTCCAAGAAGAAGAAGAAGGGAAAGCAGTGCACTTACTGCAATAAACCAAATCATGAAGAATCCACATGCATGAAGAAACATATCGATCTTATGGCACATGCACTTCAGCAAAACATCCTTAGAAACTTCATTCCAGAGGGAGTCAAGAAGCAGAAGGAAGAAGATCTTGCTCCTAAGAAAGGTAATCATCATGCTCTTGTTGCAATTAATTCCTCATCTAATTCATGGATTATAGATTATGGTGCAACCCATAATATGGCAGCGAAAGAGAAATTTTTATCTTCCTTCATTCCATGCTCAAGACCCCCTATTCTCATGGGGGATGACACTCCAATAGTAGTAGCAGGAGAAGGGAGAGTGGAACTCCACAATGGCAGTTTTGAGAATGTTTTACATGTTCCAAAGCTTTCTATGAATTTTCTCTCAGTTTATCAGATCACTCAGAAAGGCAAAAGGGTTGAATTTACATCAGATTCAGTTTCAGTAATTGACATGCATGACAATTCCATCATTGCAATTGGTGAGGTGGATCACAAGTCAAGGTTGTATAAATTCACTAAGTTTTCTGACGATGACTCATTTATTCTACTTACACATAAGGAGAGTACTTTGCATGCACCTCCAATGCAACATGCATATACTCTTGTTCTTCCATCAGTTTCAGACATCAGAGATGATTCCATACACTCAGATTATGTACATGGAAATAAGCAAGTAGTACATCCAGATAAGAAGCCAGCATCAAAGCTTCAACAGATGCCCAAGAAGGCACATACCACACTTTAGGCAGCAGGAAACCTTGCAAGGAATCCATTGGATTCAAGGAGGAATCGATCTCAGCATGAGGAGCCTTCTCATGTATTTTCAGCTTCAGAACCTTGTTGATGGGCGAAATTGACTGCTTGTCAACTGGAGGAGTGAATCAGGTCTGGGGTTGTCTAATTAACCCAAGCCGTTTGAATTAATTCACTCTGACGGGTTTAGCGGGTCCGTTGGACAATCTAAGTCCTAAAGAAAGTAAAAAAGTAACTAAAGGAAAAACAATGATCTAATAGATAACAACTACTGAAAACTATATGTACATCTAATTAAATATATATGCGCAAATTAAATATTATATGTATGATAATTCTATATACAATCTATACAAAATACAAGTTTTAATCTAAACTCGTAAAAATCAAATGTGGATTGATTACTTTTAGCAATAATAATAAAGCAAGTAAAAACACTATCTAATTTTTTTGGTTTTGTTTTCTTAAATGTATACATTCATGACATCACACATTAAACTTCCTAATTAAACAGAAAATAACAGATAGCAGAAAATGTTTTATATATAGACAACTTATTTATTCAGGAAACTAGTGAAATCAAATAACAGGCTAACCTGTTACTGTATCCAATGTTTGTTTGTTGTTGAATATCCAACCACCTTTATCTGATGAAGTAAACCTACTACAGATCTTGGGACTGCCCCTAATAATTGAGGAATGATAACGCTGGAGATTGAATTACAACAATAAAACATTGAATAGATACGTTTACAGTAATCATATGATTTGCAAATTGCTACGACGAGATAAATCTTTTTGTAAGAACTTGCATGTAGACATTCAACATAAATTAGAGATGAATCTACTAATTTAAGTTGGATAGATGATCACTGTGTGTTTTGTTATGAAACAGGAAATATGGACAACATATATAAATCGAATAATATCAACTCGCAATAAACTATGCCGACAAAAGAAATCATAATCTATTATCAAATTGAAATAAACATAACTTGAATGAAAACATCATACAGAAAAGCTAAAGTTGTAACGTGCATCATATTCCATTCAAATCTGTGATAAAAACGTCCATACTCTTGCCCCGGGCTGAGATGCCCCAATGTTTACAAAATGATGTGTTTATATAGGTTTCAGGAAACATAATTGTTTCCTGTTGATAAGATCAAATTTGTTTCAAAAATATGGGGGATGCAACCACCCTGATTTCACTAGATATTAGAACACTAATAACAGCCTAATTCTATTCACTCAAAATACAAAATTGATATGGCTGGGAGACCCCAAAAGTGTCTCATATCATCTTTGGAATCACATGCTGCTTAATTATCCTGAAAACAAATGAAAATGAGAAGATCTCATATATGTTTTCAATTATCAAATCAAACAATTTGAATTTTTCTTAACTGCATACAGAATCTTGTGATTATGTAGCTAGTTATAATAACAAACAAAATCTGATTCTATTTAATAATCAAAACAAACTAAAAAAATTAGCTTTGTTTAACAACCAAATAGTCTAACTAAGGAATGAAAAACAGACATGATATTCATTCAAAAGATCTTACCTTTGACCATACAATCAAATCGCATCATAAAAATTTGGAGTTAACGATGGTTGTAGCTGCTTCTACATTCTTAAAAATCACATGTCCTGTAGTTTTCAAACGCTCTCTTTCCCTTGGATAACTGACTCAAGTCTCAATTTTTTTAACAGAGTCATTTAGGATACGTAGCTTGCCCATGAGGTTGTTTAGTAGCTTTTGGGACAAGTTCAGGGTTATTGTAGGATGCTAAGGCACGGGCCTGAGTAGGTAATAAAACGTTTCAACAATTACAAGTAGGCAAAAACGCTCACCTCGGCCACAAAGAAATTCTAATATTTTGACCACTAAAGGACGAGGTGTATCTCTGGAACGATCCAATTTCTGGGGAAACTGCCTGCAATGAAGGTAAAAGGGCTCATTTCGGTTCTAGGTTTTCAAGGGTTTGATCTAATTCAAAATCGTTTTCTCATAATAGCTCTCACAAAAATGTGTCTCTGGCAGGCAATTACGGGGTTGACCAAACTGTAACAAGAGTGACTCAAAACAATTGGGGGTTTAGATGACAGAAGTAGAAGAGGTAAGTCTGAGTGGATATGAAAATAAAAAAATACAGAGGGCTTGTTAAGTCATTATGCCAGACAACCATTCCTTTCCAAATCCTCCCTGGCGTTATCATATGAGAGCAGGGTTTGGACGTCGTTCAGATCGACCCTTACCACTGGAGCCATGCTGACTGGATGGGTAATCAACACGAAACACACAGGTAGGGTTTGAAAAAATGCAACAGAGCCATAGCCCCAAGCCTTATCAATACATGTTGTGATGATTCAAATGGTAGGCAAAGTGTTAATCACAACGCGTGTGAGCAAATTCGTGAAGCTCGAGACCATGCTAAGGAGTAATGGCACCCTGTGCATCGTATGCCACCTTGGCATTGGGTACATGCCAAGACCAAAAAAAAATAGTGAGCGCATCAGAGTTTGATTGCAAAGTTAGGTAGGTTTACAAAATCGAATAGTTCAAGTTTTATGAAAGAAATGTAATCAAACATCAAACCAAAATCAATATAAAATAATCGAATATCAAATGGAGGGGGTATTTGGTTCATATAACCACAAATCTCTTAGGCATGCTCTGAATCGAAAGGGTCACAAATAAGGAGAGCAACATGCTCATAGCAAGAAACCATAATTATGTAATAAACCACATGATTTTAATGAAATTTTAAGATAGAATAGTAACGATAGTTGCAAGTTTTCATGCTTTCAGTCATGAAAACGAAGCACAAATAGATGGTAGGTAAAATGCGATGATTTACAACTGTCGTTTAGAGAAACGCTTATGAAAAATAATAAAATTTCATAGACCCTGTGTAGGCAGCTTATAAAAATAATAATTATATAATTGTTGCCAACAAACCTGCAATGTCCATGCATTTCTATATGGTTCAATCTACTGATCCACAGAACTACAATAGGGTTGTGGGAAATCCATTATGGCAAGCAGCCATGCAAAAGAAGTATGACTCACTCCTACAGAACCAGACTTGGAATCTGGTTCCACGTCCACCAGAAAGGAATATTTTCAGGTGCAGATGGGTCCACAGGATTAAGAAGTACAAGGCCCGACAGGTTGCCAAAGGACTTTATCATATCCATAAATATTTCTGCATCTTCACAAAGACTTTCAATGAGAAGAAGTTTCAAACTTTGCGGGATCATCTTGCAGTGAAGAACGGTTGTCTAACAACTATTATTTTCTTCTTTTGATACATTATCTTTTGAGGGGGGGTTTTGTTCCCACGTGGTTTTCCCTCTTTCGTCACTTGTATTCAGTGTTAATTAGTTGCATTGTACATGAGTACCTAAAATGGCCTAGTATCCAGGACTCATTTTTACTCCATAGTGATGTTCAGAGGGAGTGTTGGAGAAATTTCTATTTTGGACACACTAGTTCAATGGGAGTAACACTAGTTCATTGGGAGTTAACTGACTAGTTCTATTTTTAGACTTTCTATTTTTACCATCACTATTATGCATGCATGCATTCCTAAGGAAATCTAACTCCTTGATTGCTTTTCTTAATTATGGAATGCTTTACCCTATATATGAGTGTATTCCACTCATTCATTGTATCATATTGATCATGATCTATGTATCGATCATCAACTCATTGGAGTAGTGTGAATATATTTTCTCATTTTTCCATATTGAATCTCTCTTCTTTTCTTGATAAGATGTGTTTGTACTTGCTTTAGCTAGATCTCCTGTGCAGGTTTACATGAAACACTGACAGGATCATGGTAGCTAACCTGCAAAAAATTATTTCTAGGATCCTACATCCATTTGTTAGTCCAAACATTCTCTCTATGCATAGGTATAACATATCTTTCACTATTATTATCAGATTTATTCATATCAAATCCTCTTTCTTCTATCAGTTCCCTAGTTTTCAAGCTAGGACAAATCTTATCAAACATAACTAGATCCATACTTTAGAAACAAAAATTTCCACTAATCTTATCTTCAGCAGAGCACAAAGCTTCCAGATCTTAAAACTTTTCACTATTATTACCTTTATCAGAGCACAAAGCGCTCAGATATTACCTCTTTTCTTCAGATCAAACTTTTTTCTTTAGCACAGAGCTTCACAAATCAAGTAGAATACTGCGCACTAGAGCGACAGATCTACACACAGAGCTCTCACAATTTCAGGTCAGGTCTTTGCACAAAGCTTATTTTTCTTCAATTCCCAGCAATCACAGTTTCAGTTCAGATCTTCGCACGTAGCTTCTTCTTCCTCAGTTCCCAGCAATCACAGTTTCAGGTCTCGACAACGGAACCATTTGTTGGCACAGGGGCAGACCCAAGGTTCAATGCTACAAAAATGAATCACTCGACATAACTAGACTCGTGAAGGAGGGGGTGGATTGGCTTTAGAAGCTTCTCCCTCTTGCCCTGGGGATTTTGTCTTGGGCCTTTTAAAATGTTTCAATTGCATCCAGAGGCTACGATTGGTGGTGGTCATTTGATAAACCAATAGCTAAAGAGAATTCACTTTTTCTTGCAATATAACATTGTCATGATGTAGATTCCTATCCATAATTTTTCGCTCTTCCAATTGTTGAAGCAACTGAGCATTTTCTTGTTGCAATTTTTCAATAACTGGGGTATGATCAGATGGCTCAAAAGAAGAGGCCTTGGATCCCTTGATGGATGTATAAGGTATATCAACTTTAGAATATTGTGTAGGCATCTGGGAGGAAGGAGTAATCGGGCTTTTGTGAGGGATACTTTGTGTAATAGGTTCGGATTTGACCTCTTTATCGGGCTTAGACTCCTATGCAAAAAATTCTCTGAGTCTTTTATGGGGACTATCATGATCGGAAGACAATTGAATAGGATTCAAAGTACTTGGAGGTTTTATATTGGGCTTGCCACTCATACTTCGGGTGCTTCTTCAAAAGGATTTCCCCTTGAATTAATTAGCTCCTCCCTTCTTTGTAGGAACCGAAGGAAAATCTTGATGAAATGAATCTTATAGCCTCTTAGGTTTAGAATCAATAGGTGTTGAAGGCAACAGGAATTATCAACATGCTTCTTAATTTTCTTACCAGATGAGGCTACAGGGGAATCAAGATTTTTCTTAGCGAGTTTGAATTTGAATGGTTTGTACTTTGGAGGCAAAACAAATAGTGTAAGAAATTAGATCAATGTCCAAGTCTTCGACATGGACATTTGATCATAAAATGCATTTGTAATTTTAATTTGATCAAAAAATGAAATTTTAAAAATACACCATTTAATTCATCTAATTTATCATTGCAACTGGCGTAATTAATTCGAGCAATCATACTTGAACATGATCGTGATCATTTACAGTGCATACAATACCTCATCCAATCCTCCATATAACACTCTATCCGGTCCTCCTATGTAAGTGGAAATTATCCCATCATAAATGGACGTTCACCCATAACACTCAACTTGGACAATTTCTGGCAGACATGGTGAACAGGAGCATGGAGCATGGATAGGATGAGTATGAATAGGATTATCCATTGTCGATTGCCTTGTAACGAATCTTGTAACAATATAAAACAATTGGTTCCTCTTTTCATAGGCTTGTAATACCGACGATAACAAGCATTTAGTAGTTTGTTATTGAACTGTAATTGTCACAAGGAACCAGTTAAGCAGTCTTCCATTATATAAACATAAAAATAAAAATGCACAACAGGATTATAACACACAGTGATGTCAACAGTATAGAATTTAGCATACCAATACAAACAACTGCTGATATAATAAACCAAGATATTGTAGAAACAATATGACAGAATTTTTGACAGAGATTCTACTTCATCTTCTCATGGATTGTAATATAGATGGCAGTGTTTATCATTTGTCGGCTCATGAAACCCCTCCCCCACTCCTAAGTATTTTGACACCTCAAAATCAAAGATATAGGGAACCAGTCAATTCTCCCAATAGCCTAAGATTTATAGTTTTTCAAGTGTAGAGATAAATTCCACACATTAGTCTGACAAGACGGTTAAATATGGCCCCGCCTGTAGGACAAAACATCCTACGTTTAGTTAAGAAGAGGTAGGCAAGAGAGTCTTAGGATGGTCTTAAAATTAGTTCTCAATGGCATATTTATGCAGTTCATTGACCTTTGCTTAACCATGCATACTTATTTTCATCTTTGTCTACAAGTAATGTCGTACATGAGGACAAGTTTAAAGATTTAGGAATTTTATTTATTTTTTGTCATATTATCACCCTCGCTAGGTAGAATGCCCCACTTCCAGCAAGCTTGTTCAGTACTCCGACAGGTTTACCTAGTCATACCATGGGTAGGTACCCGTTGCCAACAGACATGTTCAGTATCCCAATGGGTTAGCCTCTTACACCATTTTACAACAGAGATTGGTCCACCATCTTTTAAGATTTTTTATATAAAGATTGCTTTTTGCAAGAAGATGGGGAGGCAGCTCTGAATTTTTTTATTTAAGACTGGGATGGTATTTATGTTAGAGGATGACTCTTATTTATGTATTCCTTATAGATTGTCTTCATGTAAGGGGCACTTAAGTGGACGTAGCCTATCTAAAGATATTGTATAATCAAGCTTTTTTAGTGTGTAGTGGATGGTACCATTGGAAAAGAACAAAAAGGTATCTTCAGGCCCTACTCACTTTCTTCTTTTTTTAAGTTATAATGATGTTTCCATAGCTAACTACTAATCAGACCTTCTTGCTATTCTTTCATAAAGATACTTTACTCACCTACTCAGGGTTCTTGGGGAAATTGTATGAGTAACCTCTAGGTTTGATGAGACAAGGTGTCACTTCCTTATATCCTCTAGTGGTGGAGGTTATGAGCAACTGCCATTAAAGATGCATTGAGAGAAAGGAAGATAAAAATCTTTTAGAAATGGCTAATTTAGAGCAGTTAATTTCCAAAGCATAATAAAAAGTCATTATCCAATTGATGCTTAAGCAGACAACATAGTTCAAATATAGCAACATCTTCTTCCGAAGTAAAATAATTCCCTTTTTGTCTCCTTGGAGTTTTCCACTTGTTGTTAGATAAATACCTCCAAAAACTTTTTAAAACTGTTTGTCAAAAACCACACTCTAAAATATCAAAAACTGATGAGATCAATGAGATCAAGTCACATGCACATGTATCTCATAGTTCTTTTATTAAAAAGAAAATGTAAAATGAGGTTGCATTAGACTTTAAGTTAAACTAACAACATGTAGTTTTTATTTATTATCCTACCCTACCTAAAAAGAAAGGAAAATCTTTACTCAAGTGTAAGAACTTTTCCAATGTAACCATGTGTGAAGCAAGATAAGAAACATACTCATATCCGCATATGAAAAAGTTACCACAGTGATTACCTGGATATGAATAACCAACCAACCTACTTGTTTTGGCATCAGAAGGTGTTGAAGAAGAGAATAGTGTTGTGGCTTGATGACTTCTTGAAACCAAATTTCAATGTAATCTTGATGTTCATTAACAATAATTTATGTGCTCTCCTTCATCATGCTATGTAGATCCTCTTCTTTTGGATGATTGATTTCTAGGATCTTCTAATATGGATGTTGAGAACTCCTCAATCTCAGGTCTTAGTGATTCTCTCCACCAGATGTAGTCCATAATTTTTTAGCTTCCTTCGCAGTTTGGCAAGGAAAATCATTTTGTAGCTCATAGGACTTTGATTCTTCTAATATTTCCAGAGAGGTAGACAAGTTCTTGAATATTATCAAGATGTGTTCTTCCTGAAAAAAAGAAATCCCAGTTGCTTCTTGGATTTGAGAGAGTTCTTCCAAACTAAGAAAAGTAAACAAAGTGAGAAAAGTAAGCAAACTTGCAGAAAAAATAAACACTCTTGTGGAAAGGGAACAACAAGGCTTTGGAGCAACCCACTAAAATGAATGTGCAGGTTCTTACCTATCATCTTAAAGTTTCTCCTCCCCCTTGTTGTGTAATTAAAGGCAACCTACCTACCTATGCTCTAATCCCTTTAGCACCTCCCCGACAACGGCGCAAAAAATGTCGAGTAAAATATATGCTATCTATTTCGACATTAAATTTTCAACCCAGGGCTCGTAGGCTTCGAGGTGCCAACATTGTATGAGCGGGTCTAGAGCTCTAATCTATCCTAGCCTAGCCTAATCTAATCTAATGCCAATAAATTCAAATAATGAAGACCTTTACTTCAAATTTACAAATTAATCTACAACTAAGAATGATAAATTCATTATTCTAAGTGAACAAATATTGAATAAAATAAAACTATCTTTCTTTAAAAACAACCTATGTTCATGGGCAGTGAACTCATAAAACAAACTATCGTTAAAAAACAATTATTTATAGTGAAATCTATTCTTAAAAAAAAACTAACAATTATTCTTATCTTGCAGAGAATAAACACTAATCTATCTAACTAAAAGCAAGAAAAGCAAGAACTCGCAATTATTTCTATCTTGTAGTGAATAAACACTAATCTATCTAACTAAAAGAAAGAAACGCACAAACTCACATCCCGATGACATCTAACTACTAATGACAATTCAAGTAAACATCAACCATTCACTCTATCACACTAATACTAGAAAATACTTTGTTCAAAATCACTAATTCAAGTTAATCTACAAACCCATAACTAGCACTAATTAGAATTCCTAATTCAAATTCATAACTAAAATAACATTGAAAATACTTCGTATAGAAATCTGCAAACTCAAAACTAATTCAAGAAAATCTACAAACTCATAATTAGCACTAATTAGAAATCTTAATTCAAATTCATAACAATGAAAATACTCTGTGCAAACCTATAAACTCGTGGCTAGTGCTAACGAGAAATCATAATTCAAATTCATCGTTGGGATTTCATTAAAAATTATAACCTAAGTGAACTAATCTATCATTAAAAATCGTACTCGAAATCAACCAAAATATTATTAAAAATCATAACTCATAATCCATTTCTATCCTATCATGTTAAGGCAAAATTAATAAATGAAACAGACCTACAGAGAGTATTTTCAATTATAAGTAAACCTATCTAAGTTAGTACTCTGTCAAAACTATCAAAACTAAAGCAATTAATCTATCAAGACTTCAAATAAATCTATCTAAATTGGTGCTCTACAGAGTAACTTATAAATAGGAGGAAAAAGATATAACAATGTAATTAACCAGCTCCTACAACCTGCAAACAAAATATAATCGTTAACACACAACCATGGACATCCCTCTATGATATACACAATTCAAAAAACAATCTGCAATGTACAAGAAGATGAATTAGATGAGCAATCTGCAATTAAAACATACACACAACAAGCAATTGAAATTGAGAAATTCATACAGTAAACATACAATTTCGAAATCTAAGTAAGGCAACAAGATAAATGTAAATAGTATTGATATACACAATCACCTAGACCCATGGTGGGCCCCCCAGTAGGTCGTGGCTACACTCCAATAGGAAAACGCAGTTGATAAATTAACGCAACACTATCATTAAGCATAAAAAAAAAGTATGGAACAAAATGGTAATAATGTCTTTATCAAATAATAAAATTAGTCTCTCCTAGTTCATGTCATAGGCAGTAGTATTTATAGGTGATTACATAGCTTGAGAGGTCGACCACTAGAAGGCTCGACCCTCTCTAAAAGCAGTAAACTCATTAAATGCGTTCTAACAAAAACATCTTCGAACAATCTTGTGTTCCACTCAGCGGTCACTGCAACTTCCCAATATGATGTGTGTTGAGCTCTGTAGCTGGAGGGCACGAGGGGGCATAAAACCCATATCCATGATTCATCCATCAAAGGTCGCCAATGTGCTAACCGCCAATTCCTCTGCGCTCCAAGTGTTGGATGTCGAATCAAGGGCCACAAAATACTCTCAATCCATCCACAATTTCAGGAAACATCTCTCATGGGACCTAATTTGGCATCTTACGCACAAAACCCATGTGCCAAATTTTCTAATTCCACTTCATCCTCCCACAAATTAATCTTGAAGTTTGTTGCCTGTAACAGTGTTGGATGAAGGTTCAGATGGAGGATCGGATTACAATCCCGACCTGTTGTAAGCAAACCAGAACGTTAGATATTTATAAACATTAAACTAAGATGAATTGATCGCAAAATCATTGTAAAAACAATAATTATACATACCTTGTGCGAATTCATGGTGAATTGATATATAAATCTTTCATAATACCTTCAAAATGGCTAAATGAGAGCATAGCATATATAATATCGCATGCAAAAAGGATTTGGCCATTGAAACAAAATAGTCAAAACACGAACCCAACAGGTTCTAGCTTTGTCCTCTTCTCAGAAGGTACATGTGAATAAGTTAGGCACCCAAAGATCCTTAAGTGCCCAACCTCAGGCCTATTCCCAGAGAAATCCTCCTCAAAAGTTTTGTTCCCCAATACTTTGTGTGGACTCCTGTTTTGCAGATAAACTATAGTGTTGCATGCATCATCCCAAAGAGAGAGTGGTATCCCTTGATGATTTAACATGGCTCTCGTATCCCCAACTATAGCCCTGTGCTTCTTTTCAGCAACCCCATTCTGCTTCGGGTAGTAAGGAACTCTCAACTCTCTTTTAATGCCTTCTCTTTCACATAAATCATTGAAGTCATTGGAGGTGCACTCACCCCCATTGTCCGACCTCAACACCTTGATTTTCTTACATGTTTGGTTCTCCACAAGAGCTTTAAACTCTTGGAACCACTTGAAGACCTATCCCTTGGTCTGCATGAAGAAAATCCAAGACTTTCTGGAGAATTCATCAATAAAAGTAACATAATACGCGTATCCTCTCAAAGATACAGAGGAAATCAAACTGCATATATCATAATGCGTCAAATCAAGTATACCTGCTACTCTATTGTCAATGCTTGGAAAAGAAATCTTGGTGTACTTCCCCAGTGCACACCTCCTGGTGCTCTATACTAAAATTTGGTACCCCGGTAAAAAACTCTCTCAATACTCTCAGAGGTCCATGATCCAAGTGGGACATCCTCCTATGCCATAGCTCACATAAGTCATTATTGATGGTACTATGTATCAATGCTCTAACTGGCTGAAACATAAGCCTGTATAGATTCTCATGATGAATCCCAATCACTTTGGCTGAAGTGATATTGCATCCCTTAGGATACATGAGCACATGTCCATCATGAAACACCAAATCATATGCCCTATCCTCAATGGTAGAAACTGATATCAGGATCTTTTTCAAGCTCGAAACATATAAGACATCTATCACCAATAAGGGAGGATGAGACTCCCTCTGAAAGGATATTGTCCCACTACCAACTGCCTTGACCACATAGTCATCTCCAAGCACTACCTCAAGATCCTCAATCTCTGTAAGATCTGAAAAATTCTCACTAACACATGTCATATGGTGGGAGGCACCACTATCAATATACCACACACTGGTAGATGTTGCTCTAGAGGAAAAACAAACCAATAAATAAAACTTCTCCACATTTGTTGAAGCTGCAGTCCATTTCTTTTTCTTGTTAGGACACTGAACTACATAGTGCCCCATCTTGTGACATGCAAATCACTTGACTTGCTCATGTCCTTTTTACCTTCACACTTTGTCTTGGAAGATTCACCCTTTGAACCTTTCCTAGATTTCTTCTTGCTCTTCACTGCAAGAGCAACATTCTCTTCATCATCCCCAACATGTTGGCCTACATTTTTGGAGCCATGTCTTATTTCCTCTTGAATGTAATTGTCCCACAACCTCTCCCAATTGGGAAGATTTTCACGAGCAACAATGCCTTCAACAAAGACTTCTCATTTCTTGGGAAAACCACTCAAAGCAGTTCTAACCAACTCAGAACTCTATATAGTTTCCCCCACTGCTTCCAACTCATCTCTCACCTGAGTGATCTTGGTGAGAAATGATGAAATTGTGTCAGTCTTGGTCATCTTCATGCTTCTCAATTTTTCTCCCAATGCCATCTTCTTGTTCTCATAGGAGCTTTGGTAAATCTTGGTTAAAGACACCCACATTTCATAAGCATTCTTCTTCCCTGAAACACGAGGAATGAGGTCTTATTTGATTGCATCCAAGATCAATCTCTTGGCCTTAACATTCTTCTTGTTGTACTCTACCAACTGAGTTGCATCTGTAGGAATGACAACAAGTGCAGTGGTGGTATGGTTCACAATGTCCCATAACTCTTGGTCTTCCAACAACAATGCAATCCTCTCCTTCCAAGGACTAAAGTTTTCAGCCCCATTCAACATGTCTTCAACCCTCAAACCTGTAGCCATTTGACCTTCTTAACTGACCACCAAGTCCAACTCTATTTTTGGTGAAGTACTGCTCTCTGTGGCTAACTATTGTTTTCTATTTGTTGATATATTTCCCTTCTCATTCCTTTTGCAGCTCTGATACCATGTAAAATTTCTCAAACCCCAACCCAATTTCAAGTCTCAATAAGTTTTCATTGTTTAATGGTCAACCCACATTTTATACTCTATTGAAAATGAAATTAACATAAAAATAAATTATAACATGAAACACAAGAGTCCTTTTACAACAAAACTAAACCGGATATAAATGCACACACCCGAAAATTAACTCAGATATTTTTGGGCAAACAACCCTTGGAAAAACCCACAAGGGGAAAACCAATGAGAGAGGGAGTTTTTATTATTTCAGAGCTCAGAGAAAAATGTTCTTTTACAACAAACTTCTTCAACAATAAATGCACAAACTTATCTCAAAATTTGTGCCAGGAATCTTAAAATCAGTGCCAAAACACCTCAAAATTCATGCCGATAATTTTTGTGTTGTACGACCCTTGATTTATGTGCTTGCTGTTATAGAAACTGTACGAATTTTTGCCCAGAAAATTGTGCCAAACAATTGCCTCGATTTTTGTGCCAAAATATGTTATACGATTGCCTATAAATTTATGTCAAGCCTTGCCTCAATTTATGTGCCTCTTCTTTGATGTATGACCTTCAATTTTCTCGTTGTACAACCCAAAAATATGTACTATACGACCTCATTAATTTCTGAACTCTTGCCTCGATTTGCATGCCATCTCCTTGCCTTGGAATTCGTACACCAACAACAAAATCGACTGATCTTCCTCTTTTATCTACTCTCACTCTCTCTTCATTCAAATCACATGAATGACTTAATGAGGACACCTCAATCCCTAGGTTTCCTTTTTTATCATCTCAATGAAGAGCCGCTTGATTTAATCGCTGAGATTTAATCTTGAACCATCAAGATCAACAGTGGTGATTTAAAGTTTCTTAAATCACCCTTTTCATGAAATATTCTCAAAAATCATTTTTAACTTTATATCTCATAAATTTAATGTACTAGGGACAGCTTTGTACATGTCCTCACATTGTAGGCGCATAGCCTATGTGATAAACACTTGTCCAAGGTACAATATTTAACAGGAATTAGTCAAATATTTAACAACATTGGCAACTATCAATTGAATGAACCCTTTAACATATTATTTAATAACTTAATAATTTAATAAACATATTAATTATGATTATGTTGGTAAATGTTTAACAGGCAACATATGCTTGTCATTGATCGCAAGTACAGCAGCGAAGATGGCATGAGTACAAGAAGAAGTATCAGAAGTATTTTAGGAAGACACTGCAGAGCAAGCTCGATAAGTTCGGAAGAGATAGTGCATAGGATTGTTAGCAGGTTTAACAGGCAAAGTGAGCTTGTCATTGATGGCAGGATCAGAGTGTGCATTAATGGCAAGAATAGCGATGACAAAGATCAGCATGATCAACAGCGCAGTGATAATGGAAGAGGAGGAGCATCAGTGATCATTGGACCCCATCCCGAATCCCCGATGACTGTCAGATATGAATTCAGACAAGAAGAATGCGCAGAAGAGGAGGACAAATCTTAGGCGTTAGATATGAGCGTAACATCCGACCATCGTTGGATCAGGGAAAACCTGCACGTTCATTAAAGAGAAAGAAGAGGCGAAATGCGAAATGCCGAAATATGTGGGTCTGACTCCATTTTCGAGTTTCGTAGATCGGGACTTGAAGCCTTGAAACCCTTCATCATAAGAAGGCGAAATCGCGAAGTGGCGAAATCGCGAAGTGATCTAGGTCGTCAGATCCAGGAGGTGAATATGGCAGACCACGTCAGAAAGGATAATCGTGGACCGTTGGATCAAGAGGACGCGTGGCGAAAAATCAGAGCACCACAAAGACTCCATTTCGGAGTTTCACAGATCGAGAATTCCAAAGGAAAGAGATTCAAACTCGCGATACACAAGATCACGAAAAGATCTTGATCGTCAGATCACCAAGGATTCTCGACCATTGATCTAAGCTCCATCTCGGAGCTTTGCCTATCATGACTTGGAGTGACGAGAACCTCCATCACAGGAATTGTGAGATGCGAATTCACGATAAGATCTGGACTGTCAATTCACCAAGAACGTGGACCGTCGATCTGAGCTCCATCTCGGAGTTTCGCCTATCGCGACTTGGAGTGATGAGAACCTCCATCTAAGCAACAACGAGATGCGAGATCGCGAAAAGATCTGGACCGTTAATTCATCGAGATCGTGGAACGTCAATCAGGGTCGATGAAGATCATGAGTTCGAAGCGCCTTTTAGCACAGCCTGTGGTCACCGCGTGTGGTCACATGGAGGAAGGACCTAGTGCAAATGAACTCTGCCTCAGAATTTTGGGGATCGTGTCTAGGAGTGTCGAGACACTGGATCATACGAATGCCGAAATACCGAAAAGGTGAATTGTCGCTGTAACCGGTGGTCGTTGTAACCGGTGGTCACTGCTTGTGGTCACGTAGAGGAGGGAGCTAGAGCATCCAAGCTCCTTTTCGGAGCTCGTGACATGGAGAGTCAAGATGTCTCATCGCAGAATCTCTGAATTGTGAAAGTGTGAAATGTGTAAATAACGACAATACCCTTCAGAGTTAATCCAATGGTACAGGTGAATTTAAGCATAATCGAAGGGCTAATCTTGCTCCTCACAGTGTAACTGCTAGAAACCATTGATGGTTTCTGCCAGAGGAGCTGAAGAGTCTCTAGGAATCTTCCAATGGGATGAAGATAGGTCATAGGGGCGATTGATAGCTAGAAGAGGGTTGGAGCCTGTAACTGAAACAGAGAGGGTGAGCTCGGCTGTAACAGAGAAGACGAAGAGTCTCAACTACCAGAGAGAAAAGGAATCTCGACATAACACCCAGTGATGTTGGACGCATGGTAGGAACCACCAGAGAAGCTGAAGAGTTGCGATGATCAGGCAGAGCACTCGAGAGGTGGAGGATATCGGTGCGGTGTGAGTATGTAGAGGGATTGCGTGCATTGCATGCACAAGGTGCACAGAAGCTATAAGTGCACGGTACAGAGAAGGTTTGTTGTTGTTGGAGTTGTTGTGGTTGTTGTTGTTGAAGGTGATTCATGTGTGAAGAAGGAGGAGAGTGCAGCAACTGAATTGAATAGAAGAGGAACTGTGCAGTGAATCGACATGGTGCACAGAGCATAAAAAGCATAAGAATAGACAGCACAAGTCATGTGTGCAGGAAGGCAGTGAGGCAAACATAGCAACGAAATACACCAGAATAGTGATGATTATGGTAAGCCATTGTTGAACATTATATCACTGTAATGAGTTTCAGAAGAAAAGATTTATAAAACAGGGTGGTAGGGAGGTTCTAGGGAGGACTGTTGTCCTCAAAAATTCAAGTGGGTTCTTGAACATAGGGAGTTGGTGCTAGAGAAACCAGGGAGTTCGTGCTTCCTTCTAGTTGGTGCTAGAGAAACCAGGGAGTTGGTGCTTCCTTCTAGTGGGTGCTAGAGAAAACAGAGAGTTGGTGCTCTCAGCAAGTAGCAGCTTGCAAAACTAAGGTTGTAGCCTCATTATGAGTCGGTGCTCATATGTATGATAATGTAAAGAATGTAACTATTACTTATCATATAAAGAAAAAGAGGTTTTTACCCTGTATGGGTTTCCTCGGGAAATATCCGTCTCTATGCTTCTCATATATGTGACTGATGTTGAATGTGCCATTGTTTATTTCCATGCATTATTTTGATCATCATTGAGTGCCTTGTAAAGATTTTAAAAGAAGCGTAATTCTTTAAGCACGGGGACAACTGATTCACCCCCCCTCTCAATTGTCCAACAATTGGTATCAAAGCGGGTTCCTTTTATTCAAAGGTAGATCCGTAAGCTTAAACATGACAAGTCATGAACGGACTTCAGCCACTAAGCCCCTTCTGTTTGATGGAACAAATTTTGCCTTCTGGAAGATTAGAATGAGAACATACTTAATGGCCTTGGGTGATGATATTACTGGATATACAAAGCCTGTTGTGCTAGCCTCCAAGGACGATAAGTTAGAGTTTAGTTTTAATGCTAAGGGAATGAATGCTATCTTGAATGGACTTGTTAAAGCTGAGTTTGTAAAGGTGATGCATCTTGAAACTGCCAAAGCAATGTGGGATAAACTTATTAGCAGTTATGAAGGAAATGAGAAAGTAAAAGATGCCAAACTTCAAACATACAGATTGAAATTTGAACAACTAAAGATGA